>JAOEHI010000014.1:486821-516667 GCA_025447815.1 Percopsis transmontana
ACCAGCCCCCCCCCCCGCCCCCCCCCCCCCCCCCCCCCCCCCCCCCCCCCCCCCCCCCCCCCCCCCCCCCCCCCCAGATCCAGAGAAGAAAACTGAAGGTGCAAAAGGGTGTATTTTGAGAGGCAAATAGAGACTAGAAAAGCTCCAGAGAACTAGAGAGGTAGATAGCTGAGCACATACAAACACATTTATAACCTAAAGATTCACTCTTGCTCTCACACTTGCTTTATAGTGCCGCCACAAACCCACATTTCTGCCCCAGCTCTCTGTTTCTGTTTTGAAAGCGCACAAAAGTGTTGCTTTAAGGGAAGGGGTAAAGAAGGGTACAGACCTGGGATTGCTGTGGGGAGGAGTAGAGAGGAGTGTGAACCATTCAGTACTAACGCATTTCAAAACGGCCCTTTAAACATAATAGGCTACATTAAAAAATAAAAAAGCATTTGGGGTATCTCAACAGCATTTTGTGCGGCACACACACGCATACGTACCACAACAAACAGCATACATTTTAATACATCCACCAATTTATATATGTGCAGTGCATGCAAAGATGGTGAGAATTATAACCGGGTGAGATTAGAGTTAAGTGAGTACAAAGCTAGCTTTTTGGGTAAATCCGTTTTATTTTAGTCCATAAAAAGGCTGTAGAAAATAAAGAATGTGTATACTTAATGCAGAAACTGACACACATGGTGCCACGTGACGGGACATAACAGAATACTGACCCAAGGTACAATATGACAAGAGCTGAAAGAACCAAAGCCTTGAGGGAGCCATTGTGTGTAACAATATCACAGATGGGCTCACACCTTGTCTTTTACCTTTCTCCAGATCTCCAGAGCACATTTCAAAAGGTCCCTTTGAACATAATAGGCTACATTAAAAAAAAAGCATTTGGGGGTATTTTTAATTCTCTCTCTCTCTCTCTCTCTCTCTGCAGAGAACCTTGGCTGCTTTAAAAGGCACTGCTGGAGGAATGTTATTCAGTGAGCGAGGGGGGATGCCATGCTGGCTTGGGGATCGACAGAAATGGCAGGAGAAAGGTAGGGGGACATGTGGGGTTGGGGGGGGGGGAGTAAAGAGAGGAGAAAGGGAAGGAGAAAGAAGAGGAGAGGAGGAGATTCAGGCACAGGCCAAGCCAGCTGTTCTTCACCACGAGGGCGGGGGGGAGGGGGACAGAGGCTCAGCGGGGGGGCTTGAGGGGAGGGGAGAGGAGGGGAGGGTTATGGTGGATCGAGAGCCCCCTCAGCCCTCACTCTCCTCCCAGCGTCTGCTTTCTCAAGGTCATCCACGGAGACCGGTTCACGAAACAGAGAGAGAGGGGCGCGCGAACGCACAGACAAACGCACCGAACACACACTCGTTCAGAGGGAGATACAAATGGAGCTCTCTGCCTGCTTTACTCCGATATGCGCCTGTGTACTGAACAAGTCAAAGTTTTTACTAGCCAAGTCCCAGTCAACCATCTGGAGATAAATAGATGATTATTCCGACACAGACGCACTGTGTATTTATGATAATAGGCCAAATGCCTGTATTGATTCTGCCTCTCTCTTGGTTCCTCTCTGTCTGCCCCTGTGTGTGTGTGTATGTGTGTGTGCACGCTTGTAAAATAGTCTTTGACTCGTCCTCGGGTGAAATTTTGCCCCCCGCTCACCCCCTCCTGTGAGTTTTTAAGCCGATCGTTGCAAATTCACCAGTGTTCATTACCGAGACAGGGTCAATTCCCCAAACAGTGTGTTTGGCGTCACAATAAAAAGGTGTATTTTATGGCTTGTACCAGTGAAGCACTATTAGACAGATAAAACACAGTCGACGAGCATCAAGAGGATTATAAAAAGAATTGCCTTGATAAACTCCACATATCTGCTCAATGGCACCCCCAACAAACCCTTCTGTCGGCGGGGAATGGGAATTGAGGAGGCAGACGCCACTGAGCACGTGGGCACGAGGATTTACACAGCACTAGAGCGCCACCATTTGGCAGGGGGTAAATGATATGGAGTCTTCATCTGTGCCTGGAGATGGTTCGTTAAAAAACGGATGCGATATGGTGCAAGCAAGGTTTATAATTCGCTATTCAAATTGTCCTGTTTTATTGATAGAGACATTTTACAATAGTAGAGATCTTGCCTGGTTCTAATTTTTTGCAGACATTGTAAATGGTTGCGTCTGAATCCTCTATACTACATACTAACAGACTGCAATTCAAGTATGCAATATTGTAGTGCTAGATTCAAATCTAGAATTTTAAGTGTGCACATTACCCTATGAAACTGCCCCACAATGCACCATGATGTTGTCCGGAAATGGACAGAAAATCCACATGTATTTTTACAAATTTCTTGTAATTTCATGTTTTTATTTACTCATGGCATTTAACACATATTTTTAAGAGGACGAGACGCAGCATCGGTAAAGGGGGGGGGGGGGAGATGCAGAGAAGAAAACTGGAGGAAACTTCTTCACTGGTATTCACATCAGTCACTTCTGTTGAGATGGAGGCAGTCCTCAGAGTATAGGCCTACTGGCTGATTTTAACACCATTCATCCACTTTTAGTATCTGATATGCAGTAGATATATGTACATAGCGCATTCTACGGAATTTGGACCCAGCCATATAATGAAACAAATTATTTCATAGAGGAGTCATAATAGGTTGACATCTGTATGTAGCTCATACCATAAATTATGAGTATGTTTCAATAATGTTAGGAGCTATACGTGTGTTTTCCCTTTTGTCTGTCTCCAAATGTTGGCCCTCTCAGAAGATTTATAATTGATCACTTGAAATTATCCTTTTGAATCGATAAGCACGAAGCAGAAACCTCTAGTTTCTAAATCTCACTACTTCCCTAAAACGCATACAAAACAAATGCAAATTGGTCTTCTACTGCCATCTGGCGGCCAATGGAAGAACGGTATCATTAATTCAAATAAATGTAATCAAAAAGAGGTTAAAATAAATAAGAACACAAGGAAATTATATTATCTATCATATAATGCTGGCATAATGTTGATGTGTAATAAACACACAGTATTTTTTAATGCTATGTGCAAGTTTTGAATAAGAATGTGAATATGGTTAAAGTGAGGGAGGGGGTTGTTAGGAAGGAAAACACAGGGGAAAATGGATAACAAAAGTTAACTTAACCTACCTACAGTTCACATTCTATCTATCTACCTAGTCTTAACCATACAATCTGCCAGGGCGGGGATGATGGCACGACGCCAATGTCCAATACATCTACGTAGCCACACGCACCTTAAGCATCTCCGTGCTTCCCTGGCACGGTGACGTTTTCGTAGCCTATACTGTAGCATACATTGACCGTGATGGCGTCATGAAAAAAAATCTGTTAGCCTACCTTTCTAAACAGTGAAAGAGTAGTCGCAGATCATTCGCCCAGTCGGTGTCCTTTTCAGTCGACAATAATAACCCCGTAAAGTAATCCAAATGGTCCTGTGACAGGGTAGCTTATAGTCCTCAGTCCCTGTTTATAGTTGAATTCAGAGATGAAAACCCCATCTCACACGTCGCTATAGGGTGACTGGCCACATTTTTGGTATGCCCACACTCCACGCATCTGTGTGAATAAGTTGCAGTCCCATTCCAGGACAGCACGCCAACAGCACACAGTGACAGGAAGATACGCATTTGTTATTTTAATGCGGTGTTTTCCTTATTTTTCTTCATCTCGATAAATTTTCTTGCTCTGATCGATCGTGATCCAAGCTATGTGAAGTTGGAAGTTGGAGCGTTCTTTGATGACGTAGAAACCAGTGTTGCACGAGTGGTGTAGGATTTTATTTTTCTTTCTTTTTTGGGGGTGGGGGTCTTTAAAATTCAAATAGACCTTTAATGCAATCAATAAAATACAAATAAATAATTTGTTTGACTATTTTTAATCCACGTATTACATCGCACTAGGCCTTGGCGGCCCACCGAGAGTAGGCTAATAATCGCCCCTCCCGTGGGCCAATCACCAACAACAAACCATTTTTACAAAATAGGTAAAATTGTTGTTGAACTATCACAGCATGATCAATTCGAAAATAAGCATTGATACAAGTTCTACATGTAATATGAATATATTTTTGACCAAGCGCACCACCCCAACCCCTTAGGGTGGCATTATCACGTATCCGTTTGTCGCCCCCCTACGGTGAAGTGGTAGGCTGTGCAGTTAAGGGTTTAATCTCCTTACATAAGATAAGGATACTACCATAGTAGATAATAGTAGATAGAATGGTATATTAACAGCTCTTTATGGTACGCCGCATTCAGTCTTCTATGTGGGGGTTTAGTGTCTTGCTTATCATCTGACTAATGAGTAGGCTAATTGTCTCATAGAAAATTAGCCTACAATTAGTCTAATAGAGAATATTTATTTTTTATTTCTGACTTTATTTTCATTGACTTGATGAGCATTTATAGCATTAAACAGACAAGTATGCAATGTCTTAAGTAGTGTAAAGTTAAGTTGTGATCTTGCTAAATTGGAATCGGTCGGGGAGCGTCGGCTTCTTTCGTTTTCGTGCTCGTGTTTTCCCGCTCGCAACTCGGTACTTCCCGTCGTGTGTCGCTTCCTTGCTCCCTTCTCGTCCCTCTCCAATCTCCGTGTTGTTGTTCTCGGTGACGCGGCGGAGGTGTAGCCTGACGCGGGCTCTTACGTGTCGGCCTGAATAAAAGTGGAGCTCCGGAGGCCCGACAGTGACGAAGGGAGACTGTATCGGTAAGGAAGGACTAGTGTCCAGGGAAAGAGAGGCGCCCGCAGCTTATCAAGGCTCTTGTTGTGCTCGGATTCGGTCCGAAGGAAACAAAGAGATCATGGCGCCGCGGTGGGTTTGTGGCTGTCAGCCCTGTAGAATGGAGGGAGGGGAGGCTGCGGCTGTTTGGGAAAATGGAGTTAGAAGCTGTTACTTCTTAGACAGGGAAGGGACGCTTATGCATATGAAGAACGCGTAGACTGTGTGATTTGACTTTTTAGACACACTGCTGTAAAATGATGCTGGAAGCTCGAGTGCTTTGCGCACTGGGCTTTTTTGCGCATTTCCCATAACGCTATACAACGGGGACATTCTCAGTCCTTATGCTATAATTCATTCGACTCCATTTAACGCTAATATACCACCACCATATCACCTTTGATAATGTAGTTTTATATAGTTAAGGCCTAATACATAGTTGTTACGGCCCCTTGATTCAAGGACGTGGGCTTTTATTCGACTTGGACTGTTATAGGGCAACCCATTTATTACATTGTAAAAAAAACAATAACGACACTAACTCTAATCTCTAAACGAGAGATTCTCATTGCATAGAACTCAGTCAGGTATTTACTGTATAATATCTATTATGAATACGATTAGAACCAGGGAAATAATTGCACAGAGGGGGGCGTCGCCCCGCCATGTGGCTCTCGTGTCACAGAGAGCGCCTCAGAGTGACTTTTGAAAAGCAGAGGAGAAATCTGCAAGGCCAATCAAACCACGCATAGACGCTACGCACTGCGTGAGATCACGGTGCTGAATTGCGTAGGCTATACCGTATGAAATGGTCCTAATAATATTCAGCAGGCTACACTTGTAAAGCGGATTAGATGACTGCGTTGTACTCTAGCTGAAAACTAATAACAAAATGTAATCCTAGATTGGAGGTTATTTAGGTTTAAACGTTAAACTACAAATAGCTTGCATACCCGTTGCATACAAATTTATACTTTACAGGCTACTAGTACTAGTACTACTGTACTAGTATTTGGATATATGTAAAATAAATTCCATAGCCCAGAACAGTCCTTTGCCCTTGTGAGGTAATTTTTCCTCTTCCTCTTCTATGACTTGATTTTTCCACTTGGGGCTTGTGGCTATTGGCACAGTGTTAGAACCTCTGCTCAATGCCTTTGCTCCCCTTCAGCTCCTGTTTTTCCTGTATTTTTTCTTCTTTGAGGTCTTTTACGTTACTGTTTGTTTTGTGTGTCAGCGACACACTGCTTGCTCTATAGACAATCATATTTTTATTGACACACTAGTCTTATCTCCTGGGAGATACTCATGGGAATGTTTTTTTTGGAAAGGATTTCAGGGGAGTGTAGATTTTATCAAATAGTTACTGTATCTGGGTAAAGAGTTCCTGAATAGCAGCCAAGGGCCCATCGCCCCCTCTAGGCTGTGCAGCTAACATGTCAGAGCTTGTGATAGGACAGGTAAGGATTCTATCTGGATTATTGTTGGCCTGTAAAATTATGACATTACAAAATTAGGAACATTACTTGCTTTGTATTCTTGATTAAACAGATGTGCTCATTGAGGGTGTTGGTAGATCTTGGCAGGCTGAAGGAGCCAGCTGAGTTTATAGCAGTCAACACAACAACAAAAAACAGCAACAGTGCAAGAATTTTGTAGTGAATAGATCAAATGTGAATATTCATACCTTCATACTCGTACAGAAAGCGTGGAACACACACACACCACATAGGCTAGATATAGCTAGATACAGTATATTGTTTCAACAATATATACAACAGCATGACCAACATGCCCACATTTTTGATACACATACCTACAGCATTTGCACATAGGACAATACGAATAGCTTTAATGTTTTTCATGCAAGTATTTCATTGTCAAAGAAAACTTACAGTCTCAATGCAATTTGTTATCTTAGTTACTTTTTATCTTAATTATCTTTTAATATCCGTTATCTTATGTTTCGCCATTCCCTTATAACACGCTGCTGTGACAACCCAATTTCCTCAAGGGGATTATTAAAATCATTCTTATCTAATCTACACTGATATGGCTCCATTTTTGCTTGTACCACTGTGTGCCTAGCCTCGGCTCATTTTAGCAAAATGCCATAAAAAATCAACAAGTAGGCCTGGCATATAAGTATGCCTGGAGGACACACTCATAAGTCTTAATGTATTAATGTGGTTAATACATTAATAATGTGGAAAACCTGGTCACATACTCACTGTCAAAGGTGAAAAACAATAGTATTGTTCTTATTTATTGTTCTTAGTTATTAAAGGCCTACTGTATATAATCAGAATGGTTGCCCTTAGATCATGTATAGAAACTTCCTAAGTCTGTAAAAATTGCCATCGAGAGGAATGTTTTAATGCTGCCCTTTAACCCCTTCCCTGGCCCCAGCTCACCCAATGAGGATGGAGTCAGCTGCAGAGGCTCAGCAGGGAGGAGAGACTGCTGTGACCGAGACTGAGAGCCAGCACATCACCCAGGCCCAAATTGCCACTTTGGCGCAGGTAACAACCCCTTACACCTAGTGCACACTACACCATTTTAACTCTCACTCCAGTTTGCAACGCTATGCCGGGCCCTGTGAATGGCGTTTAATTGGAACCAATTTCGTCCTACAACAAGACAATGACCCAAAGCACTGCTACAAATTATGCAAGAAATACTTAAGGAAGAAGCAGTCAGCTGGTATTCTGTAATGGATTGGCCAGCGCGGTCCCCAGATCTCAACCCAGTCGAGCTGTTTTGGGAGCAGCTTGACTGAATGGTATAACAAAAGTGCCCATAAAGCCAATCCAATTTATGGGAAGTACTTTAGGAAACATGGGGTGAAATCTCTGAAGATTACCTCAAAAGATTCACAGCTAGAATGCCAGAGCATGGCTGTTATTGCTGCAAATAGAGACTTATTTGATGAAAGCATTAAGTGTGAAGCACAAAATTGCTATGTCAAGTGTAAAATTATATTTTCAACCTTGTCAATGTCTTAACTACATTTCATTTTCCTTTTACAACTTATTTGATTGATAAAAATAGTTTTCATGGAAAATGTAATTTTGTTTTAGTTATTCCAAACTTTTGATCGTAGTGTAATATGTATATTTCTTATATATCTTTATCTTAAATCAAACACAACAACAAACATATGGAATGATGGATTTGGATTTGTTTCCCTTAATGTCAGCATGTAAGGAATCTACAGTCAAGGGTTTAACAAAAGTTTAGTAAGTGAATTAGGTTTTCACACAAGTTCACAAAAGTAACAAGCACTTTTTTTCATAATTCTGAAAATGTCATCAAATAATGGTCGGTTCCTTTCTTGAACACATTTGGGGTTGGACAGGTGAGACCTCTAGTGGTAAGTTGCTATCTTTACAGTTTTAGTAATTGACATGCCTACCAAACACTGTGATCCTATCTGGATCACAAGAGAAAATAGAAATTAAATGAGCAGAGAGACCTGGATTATTACAAATGTCATATACTGTACAATATATGCCAAGACATACACATTATACTTGTAATAGTGTAATTCTTCCGCACACATGAAGGAGATGAATTGAGATGACATTTTGAACAAGAATATACACACAGAAATGCAAACAGATTAATATTTACCCAGCTGGGTGTTGTTTCTAGTAGAAACAACAAAGGTGTGTGTTATTACCTTGCAGTATGGAGCCCTCTCAGTTGGTTGTTTCCATCGTAGGGGATGGCGATATGGCCAAAACTTTCTATCACAGTATATGTACATTTATATCATAGTAACATTATATATATATATTAATTTTTTTAAATTATTTATTAGTCTTTTTTTTCTGTAAATTCAATTAAGAAAGGGTTTATATATAAACTACTAATCTTGTAATGCCTATTTTTGGCTAACCCAGTGAATAAAATACTGTAAATCATTCTTGTGCACCACCACACAGAGGCACCCCATGAGGCTGCTCAAATCATTAAATACAGTCCTAGCCACTGATTTAATTTGCCACGGTAGAAACAGTTGCGCCAAACCCTTCCAGTAGACAAGTTTCCATCATCCCACGGTATAACACTACTCTGCCGTCTGCCTCCTTCCACACATAAATTATGCTATGCTTACACCAGATGGCTTTTGAAGAGATTTTATTGTCACAGACATACAATATTTCCAACATAATTCACCAAATCCCATTTAGAACCTGATCACATTCTAGACATATTTTTTCCATTTTGTTCCTGCTGTAGATATTGAAATGTATTACCGCACATGGCCACAATGTCCAGCAACGCCCAACATTATGTGGATTCTCCCCTCTTTAATGAAGACTAATACTGGACAAAGCATGTAATAAATAACTCTAACCCTGTCTGTCTAACACGCTGGTGGATTGAGGGAGGGAATGTCCTCACAGGCTGCATACAAACACACCTAATAAGGCTTTATGACTCACTGATTTTTACGAGATGAGGTTTGGATGGAAAACAAAACATTTGTTCTTTCTGCCTCCAATGGTGTTCAAATTTCAAATGTATTGTTCCATATTACGTCCATATTATTTATAACACATAATGCAATTGACTTTTAGGTCTCCATGGCAACAGGCCACGCCTCGGCAACAGGTCCCACAGTAACGCTTGTACAGCTGCCCAACGGGCAGACGGTGCAGGTGCACGGAGTCATCCAGGCCGCACAGCCGTCTGTCATCCAGTCCCCACAGGTCCAGACGGTGCAGGTGAAACACTCTCTCTCTCTCTCCCTCACTCACTCACTCACTCACACTCTCACTCACTCTCTCACATTTGGGGATCGTCGATTGTAGAGTTTATGTGATGCAGCTGTGAAAAGTGTGTGTGTGTGCTCTGGCTGGGGCTTGGAATCTTATCATTACATTTAAGTTGTCATGTTCGAACAGTAATTACAATTTCACAACCGAATATAATGCAGAATAACAATGTACAATTAGTTCATTTAACTTTCAATGAGATAAGTTATAGATCCAGCTTTGTCGTGAATGTCATTGTCAAGCGAATGTCCAAAATTCAGATGTAGTCAAACCATCTAATCACATAGGCTACCAGAGACCAAATGAATAAGATATGAAGCACAAAAGCCCCTTGTGTTGATCTGCCAGATCTCCACCATAGCAGAAAGTGAGGACTCTCAAGAATCGGTAGACAGCGTGACTGACTCTCAGAAGCGCAGGGAGATCCTGTCAAGGCGCCCTTCATACAGGTATGTGCAAGTGTGGTATTACAAGTAGGTAGGGCAGTCGTGTGCCAGTGTAAACATGCATGCCACTGCACCGCTTCCTGCTGTCCCCAACAGGAAGATCCTGAACGACCTGTCATCTGACACACCGGCGGTCCCTCGAATTGAAGAGGAGAAGCCCGAAGATGACTCATCCGCTGCGGCTGCGATCGCACCATCCATCACAACGGTTACGGTGCCTACGCCCATCTACCAAACCAGCAGCGGCCAATACAGTAGGTGGTCTGTGGGTCAAAGAAATGAGGGTGGGTGGGGGGGGGGGGCGCCACGTCAACTCCCATTCACTATACATAGGTTAAGCCGCAGTGCTGGTGCCTTTTTTCTTCCCCTTATTAACTTGTCATTATCTGCAACACCCAGTTGCCATCACCCAGGGCGGGGCCATCCAGCTGGCTAATAATGGAACAGATGGAGTTCAGGGCATACAGACCCTGACTATGACCAACGCGGCAGCGGCCCAGCCTGGCACCACCATCCTGCAGTACGCCCAGACCAGCGATGGCCAGCAGATCCTGGTGCCCAGCAACCAGGTGGTCGTCCAAGGTGGGAAGACGAGAGGGTTTTGGGTGTCTTAACATGCATTTGGGGGGCAGGGGTGCACATGAATGAAAACATTTTGTGCATTTACATTTTATTTTCCAAAGTGTTTATATATATATATATATGTTGTTGTTGTTGTTATTTTCTTGTTCAGAGTGTGTGCTTGGCTACAGCTGTCCAGCCAAAAAGGAGTTTTCATAGCAAGTGTTTAATATCTAAATGGGTTTTGTCAGGACACTTTCTCTCTCCCTACCCAGCTGCCTCTGGTGACGTCCAGGCTTACCAAATTCGTGCAGCACCCACTAGCACCATCGCCTCGGGGGTTGTGATGGCCTCTTCCCCCGCCCTGCCAACACAGGGAGGTACAGAGGAAGTGACACGCAAGCGGGAGGTCCGCCTCATGAAGAACAGGTACAAAGGGTGCAGGGTACAGGAGGGTACTGCAATACGTCAGCCACAGCCTCGTTGGTTTGAAAAAGAAAAGAAAGAAACGTTTCTCTCCGTCCCACAGAGAGGCAGCCCGTGAATGTCGCAGGAAGAAAAAGGAGTATGTCAAGTGTCTGGAAAATCGAGTGGCTGTCCTGGAGAACCAGAACAAGACCCTGATCGAGGAACTCAAAGCACTCAAAGACCTCTACTGCCATAAGTCTGAGTAGCTTCTCCCTCCTGAACACGCAGGTCTGGTGCAAGTAGCATTTAAATTCCTCTCAAAGACTTTCAAGGTTGGTTTCTGCTTGTCTGCCTTTCCAGGTGAAGAGGACTAGCCTGTATTGAAAATGTTGCCATATTGTAATTTTAGTTTACTCACTAGACTGTAGCACTATCATGAATTTCAAATATTTGGTAGGTGTTTTTTTATACAATATCAGTACATGCCAGAATAGATTGTTTTCTAGAGTTGAAATTGACACTGTCAAATAACGTGTGAATAAGTTTAACAATCACTAAAAAATCTAATGAAATGCTAGATAGTCATAGCAATTTAGGCTTTAGTATAATATACAGTACAGTACATTATTAAAATATATTATATTGTTATTTATCAGATCATTTCTATGATTAATCCCAAAACCTACCGAATACATTTGAAATTTTGTAAAAACGTTCAGCATTAAAAATCAGCGCATGTTTTGTAAGGCAAGCTCGCTCAAGTAAGATAAAGTTTTTGAATGAATTATGAAGTGTTACTTGATCCACATGATACTACAACTCAACCAACACCAATATTTGGCAAAATGTACAGAGGGGGTTTATAGCTTTTGGGCATCAATATACAAATCCATTGTTTTCCTACTGTTTTTGAAAATGCTACAAACTGCCTATTGTGAAAAGAACTACAATTCTTTATGTGAACAGAAACAGCCACGGTTTGTTTCACTGAGACTGTCTTTTGCTTCGATTCAATTGTTTGTTTCTACTTCTCCATGGTGTCACGGCAGTCAATTTAGATCATAAGCAGGCAATCACACCACTTGCCACGTTTTTTTGCCTTACAAAAAAGAATAAGTTAGAGAGTTCTGCTTCAGAAACGTTGTATTGAAGTGGCCAGCATCATCTAATGGATTGCAGTACAACAATTCAAATTTTTTATTCTTATTAATTGTTATTAAACCATGATCAAAATGGAATTTTGCCATATCTTCACCAGTGCTATCTGTTTTACGTTGTTGTTTTTCGTCTCTGTCTGAATGTGTATGTTTCTTGTGAATGGAGTACACATTTTTGTCAAGGCAGATTGCGAATTCAAATGTAGCAGCTCAATTCTCGATCCTGGATTTTGGCTACATTTAACATCTTCAGAACTATGAACTAATGAAGAAGTCACGTATCTGCTTTCTTTATGAAAACATACAGTACATGTATTACATATTGGTTTAGTTTTTTTTTATATATATTACTGTACATGAACTCTACAGCATGTGTAGCTTTCTTGTATTTCTGTTTATTTGATATGAAAATTGTTATGGCGTATATGAACTCAACTTTGCATATTTGTATCATATACATAAATGTATAATAGAGTTTATTGTAAATGTATATTCATTTATTACATTGGGCCTATTGCAGTCATGGCAGCTACATATATAAGAATAGGCCTTTGTTATTAAAAAAAGTTGTATTTTGAAGTGCTGTGTTACCCTTGTTCAGGATTGAGAGTGTATATTTTTAGAGAAAAGCTAGTTTGTTGAGAGCATTTGTGATCATCAATACTATACAGCGTAGTTCACGTAATAGTGGTTATATTTCGTTCAACAGCTGAGAGTCTCTACCACTATTCTCTAATGCTACTTAATTTTTTGCTACAGAACCCTTGCCAATTTTAAACTAATGTGACAAATGATATGGTACTTTCTATACATGTATTTTATAAACGTAGGGAAAAATGGCTAAGTCACAAACTTTTTTATTATCATCCAACTCAGAGAAAAAGCATAATTGGAGCATGGAATTTAATTGGAGTTTTCCTTTTTTGTTTTTCTATTGTTTGTACTGAATGTCTACAATTGAATGTCTACATTCTACATTTCTTATTGACAGTGTTTCTCTGGTGCCACATACACTAGTTAATGTAAATATTTCATATTAAACAAAAACTTTGTTAATTTGTGTAATTCGAATCTATTCTTACGCTATCGGTTCTCAATAACTTCTTAAAAACAAATTTGAATAGCTGAATAGCTTATTTAAAGTAGAGGGGTGGAATTCCAGACAAACCCTTATCCATTTGTCCACCTAAAACAGAATTTACCTAAAATGCCCTGAAAAAAATACTACAAAAATGACATTGCATATTTTCTAAACCAAATAAAAGTTGATGTACAGTAGGAATGTGTAAAATATAGGAAGGGAAAAGGAAAAAGTCTGGTTATAAATTATTTGTATTATTATTATTTTACAAATCATGTAATTTAAGCATCACAATTTTAAAAGGTTACAAAGGTTGTTTACAGCACAAATACAGATTTTACATTAATTCTGAGGGACTCTTTAATCTCCGTTCTGAGTCTGTAAAAACATGCAAATCTTTAAGCAACACTGCAATGTGCACTCTTATGTTGCTTTGATATCAAGCTCAACATAGGATGTGCATTCACAATATATTCTATCAACTGTTGTATGTGCCAGATCCTGTACTGTATATACATGCTTCATTTTGTGCATGTCATAAATTGGTATAGATGCAGAACACATTCAATTTCTAGAACTGTAACAATAAATTTTTTCTAACTTTTTGTGTGATCTATTTATATATTACCATTTTTTGAGGCATTCAATTTAAGATGCTGTTTAGTGTATGGTATGTAATAGAGATAATGTCACCCTACTGGTGTATTATATACTGGTCTATTCCAGCAGCATTAGGCTAACTTAAAAAACTCTATACCAGCCTGTTGGGAAATGCTCTGTAACGCCTACATAGCATCAGCCTTTTGTAAACACTATATCAAAAATAAATTGCTCTTGAAATTATAGCTGTTATATATAACATTTATGATCATGAAGTAGTCAGTAGGCCTATTACCATCCAGTCCATCCACTTTTGTCAGAAGTCACTCATTCTAGTCCCAGTTTCCTTTTATCTTTTACACCACACAGTTATTTGGCCTTCTCATATGAAGATTTTGTTCCGGGCCTTGTACATTGCCAATAATGGCCTGAAGCACTTAGCCATCTCTCAACAACGCAAGACTAGTGAGACGGTAGAAAGCAAACATGCAGCCGTGGAGAGTGGGAAAGTACTGCCAAAGGCAAATAAAAAAAAGAGAATGATGAGTCAATTCCAAGATCGAGGAATTTTTTGAAGAATGCAAAGCTTAGATAGATCGATAGATACAACCAAGCATTTATGTTTGTTTCCTAGATCTGAGATGTGGGGGAGGGGGGTCAGACTGGGAGATGGAATACAGAAATCAAGGAATCTCATTAAGTAAACCTTGGGCGGGGCGTAACTAAACTGACATTTTAGAGTGTGCAATAGAAGCTTTAGAGGTGCTCCCTCAATGGCTTGTGTCTAGATTTGTTCATTGGTTTAAAAAGTCGTATATGGGCGACTTATGCCACCATTGGACAGTTGGTAAATGCTCTTCTTTTGATTACACACCCAATAGCAGTGAATGGAATTCCTAAATGGGCGGGTCCTAGTCATTCCAAGTAGCGGTGCTTGCCTGGAACCCTACAGATGGCAGTAGTGCAGGGCAATAGCCCTCAAAATTGGCCTGTACGGTGGATGGGATAACAGGACAGGCCCTGAAAGCGAGAACGGGGTGTAGAATATGAACTTCGTGAATACCTGGCCGCGGTCATTTGATATGAACGCTCTTTTTGCGATGTATTTTTAAACAAAGCTGCTACATTTGGCGAAGGCCGCAGAAGCCTCGGACTGGAGTTGTCGACAGACGTGAACGGAAATTGCTGGGTGCTTTGGAAAGTGTACCTATTATAACTTGCCGGTGAGGAGCCATAATTTAAATGACATGTTGACCAAACGCGTTTAAAGGACTTCGCCGGTGGCATAAGTTTATTCTAAAAAGTTACCAGCTTGCTAGCATGTTAGCTAAAACGCTATAGCGGCGTAACTAGTGAGCAAGGGAATGCTGAATGAATGAATTGGCAAACACTTGAATTCAGCGAACAACTTGTTCATAAGCCTCGTTTTTCAAGTTCACAAAGGCAGTTATTTTGTGGCACCGTGTATGTGTCAAGCCAACTAACTCCGTCTATCTCCTGTGTCGGAACATATCCACAAATGGACTAACGTTATGCGATTCCTTGGACTTGGACATCGGGAGTTTAACATGCCAAGATAGTGTTGCCCTCACAAACCTGCCGCTAATGTTTGCGTTTTGGACAGCTAACATTAGCTAGCAATAATCATAATTTGCACTATTCTGGATCTTACTGATATAGTGTTAAGTGTACACCCACTTTGGAATGGGGAATACATTATCGTGTTGCGGCTCTCCTGAGGGGAGCCCAAAGCTACCGAGGCAGCCGGCGGAACGGCTGGAAGAGTACCAGGTCAGCACTGATGTTAGTGACGACAACGCCGGTCCCTGCCTGCAACATATAAGCGACAGAGAGGTTCCTGATGGTAGGTGTCTACCCACATACACCCCATCCGCGCCACCAGGACCCGTTCAATCTAGAAACGAAATGAGCATGGCTAATCAATAACATGATTCTTATAGGGCATTTACTACTACTATTGAATACTGAGACGTGGGCGTAACCCTTGACTTAAAGCTCGGGGCGTGGCCCAATTCAAATTGTAGAAGTCCATTCTGTCTATTGTAATTATCAATGAATCAATTAAAGACAACACATCTAGACATTGTGCTTACCTAGGTTTGCAATATCAATCTATAGAGCCAAACACCATTACCATAAATAATGGATAACAAACAGCTGTAATAAAAAAGAACTCTATCTAAATCTACAGTAAGTAGTAATCTGTGCATGCAACAGCAAAAAATAATAATTACACCTTATGGGGATAAGAATTACACAACGTGTGCCAAGAAACGTACCTAGCATAACATAGCGTAGCATGAAACATCTGACTTTCTGACTATTCAAACTATGATAAAACAATAAAATCTTATTAACATCAAAAACTGTGGTATTTTATAAAAACAAATAAAAAATAAATAAAAAGATTTCAAGGTTTTGATATATCCCACTGGCCATTGGCGGATCCCAAACCACACTTTGAAATCTCAATGTCTCAAACATTGGGTACTTGGTGGTGCTACAATGGGGAAAGTGGAAATCATAAAATTTTATAATAACAATATTTAAAACAGTAGTACTACTGATATGTTTCAAATTTCAATATAATGAATTAAACTGTTAAAAGTTGATCTGTGTGCTCCTGAAACCATCAATAGGTACTAATGGATCCATTTTAAGTTAACAGACATGCTACGTGTCAGTAGGGAAAAGACAACTGGGTAAGTTTGATATAGGTGTGCCGATTAGCAAGCATTGACACTCCTATTGACCAATTGTCAATGCTTTCTCAGTGGCACACCTAAAATCAAGCCTACCCTACCCATTATTCATTTTATTAGCTGCAGTTGTGTTTACCCTGCTATGACACATCTGTGAAGAGGGTCCATTATTTAAGTCTCCATTCATGTGTTTGTCATTCTGCAGTCATTTAATGTTTAAAATGTAATAGCCTACTCTGTTCAATTTGTATATTTATGTTTTTATTATGTTTCTTTTAGAGTTTTATTGAAAATATTCTAGTCACAGGGTGGTTGCCGTGGAAAATAACTGAAAGGCGTTACAGAAGCCAAAAAGATTCAGAGCCACTGCTTTAACATATGGAGTGGGAGTGTTGTAGTCTTTCTAGTGAGGAGCTTTAGCAATGGCAGTCTAAAACATTTCTATGGCCAAATACTATCACAATAAGTCCTATACCCAAAATGACCATACTACATACAAATTGTTAGGTGTCTGGTTACTTGTCATGGCATCCTGTGAGGTGTGTTGGGGCCAGGAGGCTTTGGTGTCACTGGCAACAGGAGCTTTTTGCTCCTGTTGACTCAGACAGTTACACACACACACACACTCTCTCTCTTTCTTGTGGTTTCAACAGTACACAAGAATGATGTTAGTCCACATTCACCAGCCAACACAGCACACACAATACCACCATTGATGGACCAGTGATAAAGACATGCATTGCATTCTTCAGAATGAAGTAGGCCTGGACTGAACGTGACCATAACTTGTAGGACTCCTAATGAAAACTGCAGAATTTATTCTATTCTATTCTATTATTTATTGTATTATAGCTTTTGGAAACCCTGTCTTGGCCCTGATTTGGGGGGAAAATATTTAATGACAGAAACAGGAGAGGGGTGGCTATTTCCTGGAATCAAAGCTTGAGGGCCAGCCAGGCCTATTTCAGGGCTCTCTGCGAGACATTCAAAAAGCCTGTTTAGTTATCAGAGCAATGGCATTAAGACAGCCACAGGCATCTATCTGCCTTCTATCCCTGGTATCCCAACCATTTGAACTGTCTCTCACTCTCACATACATACAGGGGGTTATTTTAGTGTGTGTGTGTGGAGCCAGCTGTTGGTAGGGTGAAGGGGAGTCGTTAGATTTCCCAATGTGAAGCCCGGCTTTACTTTTCTAGATAATTTTTTATCTCGACCCTGTATCCTCGCCTTGTATTTGCTGGCTTAATCCTTCCTTGTGCCTTGTGGGAGCGCAGCTTGGTTTGTCTGCGACACTATTAAGAATGTAATGCTATAAAAGCATGCAAAATGCTTGGGATTAGGCTGGCTCAGTGAACGGTGAATGACCAAAATTACAATTAGGTCATACAGCTTTTATCCAAAGCGATTTACAATTGCTGCTATTACATGGAGCAGATAGGCGTTAGGCATATTGCTCAAGGATGCTTACAGGTAAGCCAATTCTGGGGCTCGAACCCACAACCTTCCGGCTGGGAGTCCAACACCTAGACCACTAGACTTTCCTGCCCCCAAAATCTCAGACTTGTGTTTACCAGTAAAGTTTCTAATGTAAGAGACTTAAGCAACTAGCTTAAGTAATGTGCCATAATGCATGATTTTACAGATACGGTAGGCTACTGTATTCTACATTTTAAAATGTAAATTTATTCTATTCATTCTTCTACAGCCTAAGTTGTACTCTCTCCAATGGCCTTATCCACAAGAATTAAGAGATGAGGCATCTAGCCCCTTAGCGTCAGACAGGTTACAACCTTTGATGTGACAATAGCCTCATGTAAGCTTCTGTGTGTTTTCTCAGAGCTGGCCTTGGAGTCTAACCCGTCGGACCACGCCCGTGCTAGCACCATCTTCCTCTGCAAATCCCAGACAGATGGTGAGTAATCTAAACATGGCACTAACACAAACCTGACACAGCACAGTGGTAAGCAGGTGGTGCCTTGTGTCTTTTCATTGGTCATGAACACATCTGAAGCACATATCACTCTTGAGCTCTGTGATACGTTTTAAACACGTAAACCTTTGGCAAATTGAGTGCAGGCTAAGCATTTGTCAATCTTCACACCTTTTCTAGTTTGATTTTTTTAAACAGATCTGTCTACCAAAAGGGCTCTGATGCTGCTTTTGGCTGAGAATATTTTTCTTTCTTTTTTCAGTACGAGACAAGAGGAAAAGCAACCACATAAACCATGTCAGTCATGTAAGTGTTCTAAACAGTTTTAATAGTAATATAAAGAAAATATCATAACACACAAGTTATTGTTATGTATAGCCTCTAGGAGGAGGACATTTATACAACCTAATCCAACTAAGTGTTTCCCACAGGCTGGCATGGGTGGAACGCGGTGGCAGAGTGCCCAAAATAACCCAGGCTTTGAAAAACTGGCTTTGTGTTATTAACAAAATGTGGGCCAGTAATAGACTATTACAAATATCATTTGCGATAATGACAATGATTAGTAGTATATTTTTTCCAGATTGTTTTAAACCAAAGCGAATTAACTAGTCTAGTCTAATTACTAGTATATCACTAGTATAAGTCGTCATATAAGGCTGGCATTACTCAGTGAAACTGTGTAAACAAGTATAATCTCTCTCCTCTTTTCACAAATGAGCCTTGTTGTGGAGACAGTATTATTTTATTTTCTTCTCGGGCGTAGACGGGGTGGTGAAGGATGACGATGGAAATTAGATCCCTCCTTCATTTTGTCCCGCCTTAATAGCCTGTTTTACTAGGGAACGCGGCAGATTACGGAGGCATGGTTTTTGTTCTATAATTGGATAAATAGGCAAATTTGCTGTTACTGTAGTATCTATCCACTATTCCTCAGTTATTATTTGTAGTTCTGTCAAGCGAAATGGGTTGCCACCCCAAACATTCCAACATTATGCTATTGCTGTCCTGGAAGTAGGCAGGCAGGCATAGACATCAGACAACACTTTTAACATGCATCACAGCTTAGTGGCAGCTTTAACAGAATAGTGCCAGTGCCCAGCGGACAGGGATATGGTGTGACCTCTTGACCTGCTGACCCCATTCCAGACTCCCCTACAAGCATAGCTCAGCTCCGGCAGGCTGGGTTACTGGCCTCAAAGCCTCTCACGTAGTTGCACTGTTAATGCTAACTCGCTGGTGCACCATCTCACCCTGTTTGCCCGTGTGCCACCGTGTGTCACTCTTATGTTAGACAGCCATGCTAATGCCATCCCAGATAATTGGTTTGTATTGTGCGTGTGTGTTTTCCTGTGACATGTCCAGGTGTCTCCCGGCCCGCTGTCCAAGAAGTACAGCTCCTGTTCCACCATCTTTATAGACGACAGCACCGTCAGCCAGCCTAACCTCAAAAGCACAATCAAATGGTGGGTGGACAGTCAACCTCTATGGCCACACATCAGCCTTTGAATGCACTCCTTTCAGATGAGAAATCCCATTAGAAATACAGCATGTGATTAGTTAGTTTAGGCAGTGGGATTTATTTTAAATGCTGCAGTTTGTTGTTGCATGAATACACTGTGCGGTAAGTCTCACTATGCCATCTGTCATTTACATATTTTATGTTAATTGCTTTTTCATAAATGCTATAATGAAATGCTGTTTATAAACTGATTTGATTCTTCCTTCTTCCTCCAGTGTCACATTAGCAATATACTACCACATAAAAAACAGGTAAGTCTACGTGTGTGTGTGTGTGTGTGTGCATGTGTGTGTGTGGAACTATGTTTACGGTTGTATTTTGTCTCCGTCAGGGACTCAGACAGGTCGTTGGACATCTTTGATGAGAAGTTGCACCCCTTATCGGTGAGTGGCTTCACCAAACGACGGGCGGGGCAGGTCTTCTGTAGCAGTTCTGACATAAAGGCGCATAACAGCGGGCGCGGCCGATCTGGTTGGAGGAAACATGAGCAGACAAAGCACAGTGTAGTTATTATTTATAGCCACCTGCTTGGTGGGAACCCACTGCCTTGTTGGCCTAGCAGAAATCGACTCTCGACGGAAATCTCAGCACCCGACAGCACGACAGACGGCCAGTAATCCATTTAACCAAATGGTGCTCTAGCTGTCAGCCAGCCAGCCACGCACACGTATCCATTTGTTTAGCCCTCTAGCTGGCCAGTCAGTCCGTAAATAGCACACCTTGTCTCATCTTTTTAACGTTTTATTTTGCAGTCTTTCACATGTCACTGTTTTTTATACGTAGTGCTTGTCGGTTAGCCTGTGACATGCAGCGTGTCCTTGTGTTTTTAATTTCTGTCATACTTCAAAGTCATACTTTGAAAGTAGAGCGTTGATTTCTCCCTGTAATACAGTTGTTCGTTTGTGCGCTCAATGTTCTCGTCCACTGCAGAGAGAGACGGTACCTCACGACTACTCCTATGCGGACCCAGAACACAAGCTCATTTACCGCTTCGTCAGAACCCTGTTCAGCGCTGCGCAGCTCACTGCCGAGTGTGCCATTGTCACACTGGTGAGTGTCCGTCTGTCTGAGCGTGCTGTCATACACACTGTATATTGGTGAGGATGTCTTCAGGCGACGTATTTATCTTGGTTGTTGTTATCTACATATGTTAAAGCATTTGAGAATTAGGCTTCAGGCTGAATACTTAACAATAAAAAACATTATTAATGTATTCACAGTTCAGATAAAGTGTGTTTTACACCAACTGGTCACTAGAGGGCAGTAGACACATACAAACTGAGCTGCAACAAATAAGACGGCTGTACAGTAGGGGCCCCTTGTGGCTTTTTGGGTTTTGAGCAGGAGGTGTCAGAAGAGGTTTATAGTCATAGTCGTGCAAGTTTGTGTTGTGTCTTTCAGACATGTAACTGAATGTGTACACCACCTTCCAATATATGAATTGAATCCTCACGTCAATGCTGCTTCACGTGCCAGGTCTACCTGGAGCGCCTGCTGACATACGCGGAGCTCGACATCTGCCCGGCCAACTGGAAGCGCATCGTCCTGGGGGCCATCCTGCTGGCCTCCAAGGTCTGGGACGACCAGGCGGTCTGGAACGTGGACTACTGCCAGATCCTGAAAGACATCACGGTGGAGGACATGTAAGTACGGTTTACAAACCCCGCAAAAGACTAGAAACCAAAGCTGGAGGGCTGAGAGCTGGAGGGAGGGAGGCCAGGTAGATTATTGATGCAGGAAAGCAGACAGACGAGTGCTTGTACCGGGGCTGGGCTAAAAGCAGTCTGTGAGCCTGTCTCCTGTCCCTCATTATATGAGCTGGTGGAGAGGCCGAGGCCACAGGCCACGCTTGTAGCACGGGGGGTTTATTGCCTCTGCAATTAGTGTGTTTGTGTGTAAAAAGAGAGTTGAAAGTGCCTTTTTGTGTTCAGTTTGAAAAGTGTGTGTGTGTTTTCTCTATGCTTGAGCCCCCATATCTCTCTCTGTGTGTCTCTCTCATGTCCATCCCTCCCTCGCTCCACTTTGTTTTCATTCCCCGCACTGAAGTGGTCTTTGTGAGCCGGGCCAGGGCCAGGGCCTGGATGGAGAGAAGCAAAGAAGGCTGAGGGGGAGGGGGGGGGGGGGTTGGGGAGGAGTGGGTCTCTCGAGTGCTCTCACTGCTTCTACATAATAGCCCTGGCTCTCGCCCACTCCATTAGTTGCCCTTGGAGACCAGACAACACGTAGTCTCACACACACACACACACACACGCACACAGAGAAACCTCTCCCTTCTCCACAAAGCATCCTGCATGTAATGTCCCTGGCGATGGTCTCACTGGCTGCTCCTTATATCATAATGGTTATGGATGTAGCCTGAACCAGCTGAACCGTGACACTCCTGCTGGGCTCGTCAGCTCTGGGCTGGGCTGGGCAACTTTGATAAGTGAAAAGGAGGAGAAATTGGATTCTGTTGTGCATATATTCCACTATTTCTTCAGCTCCCAGAGTCATTAGAAGTCCATTAGAAGGGCCTTACCGTTCTATGCTGTATATCTAGGAAGTTTAGTGTCCCATTGCAAACTGTCCAAGTTCTAGAACCATAGTAATGTCGTGCTGTTACCAAGCTACACTACGTGCGTACAGGTCCCTCCTGCCTGACCCCTCTCTCTCCACTGTGCAGGAACGAGATGGAGCGCCATTTCCTGGAGCTGCTGCAGTTCAACATCAACGTGCCGGCCAGCGTCTACGCCAAGTACTACTTTGACCTGCGGCAGCTGGCCGACGACAACAACCTCAGCTTCCCCCTGGAGCCACTGAACAACCAGCGGGCCCAGAAGCTAGAGGTCAGCTGCCTCTGAGCTGGTTTCCCCAGGCCCCCGTTGACGGCAACCTGCTGTCGAGACTCATTAGAGAATTAGAGACGACACGGAGAGATCCAGCATAGTATAAATATAGGTGTTGCCTGATGGGATTGGGTCATTTTGTCTGAGCCAAAACACGCTGCTTCTTTATTTTATGTTTTAAATGCAGGCACAAAGCAGGACAGTCTCATTTTGTGGACCCCACCCTCTATAATATTTGGTTTCACTCTTTCACACTGACCCAGCAGACACTATGCCTCTAATGTGTGTATGTGTGTGTGTGTGTGTGTGTGTGTGTTACCAGGCCATTTCCAGGCTCTGCGAGGACAAGTATAAGGAGCTGAGTCGGGCAGCTATGAGGCGCTCCTTTAGCGCCGACAACCTGATCGGTATACGCCACTCCAACGCCGTTCTGTCGTAGTCCAGAAGACTCCTGACCTCCCCGTGGTCAAGCAACAGCCAGCCCTGAGTGCCCCTACCCCTCCCCCACCACCCCATACCCCTCCCCCCTCACCACAACCTTGCAGCCAGGCGGTGGGCTTGTAATGCTTTGGCCAACCCTGTGACTAGCTGGAACATAGATGGACAAGGGCTGTGAGATTTTTCTGCAGATCAACGTTGCCATGGCAATGTCAAGTCGCGTGAGACCTTCAGATGTCTGCGTCACCTTTGGCTTACAGTCGATAGCTGAACGTGCTTTTGGCCTCATCTTGAGAAAGTTTCATGCAGCCCTAATAGGCCAAATGCACTACAGTTTACACCTACGGTTGCTATTGATGGTGTAAATGAACCTTGTTCACGGTTAATACTAGTCCCTGTTGACTATTTCTTCTGTTTTGTACTATTTTTTTATTATGAGTTACCTAGTATTGGACTTGTTTAGGACACACACAATGTGTCACTCAACAAGCTAACGTGTCAGGACTTCACGGGAGTTAGCTTAGGCTAGTCTATGTAAATTGGCCGAAGTGTTGCAAACGTGGTTACAGGCAGCCATCGCAGTGTCATACAGTGTCTGGGCAATTGTATTCAAACAACATGCTCAACAACAGGAGCGATGAAGGTTGGGTTTACAGTCAGCCCTTGATCCCGTGCTGCATCCTCAATATCTGCCATCCCTACTCCACCTCAGAGAGCCTGTCGGCGGAGCCTTCTATCAAACTGAGCTGCAGAGCAAACTACATAGAGACTGAGGGGAAAAAGAGGCTGAGATCAACCCTCTTTTGCTTACTATGTAGGCTACTAGCTGTGAAATATGTCTGTTTTTAAAATGAAAAATTTGCAGATGCAGTATTTTAAAATAAACACTAACACTTGGGTGGTCACTTTTATGTTAAGTGTGTATTTCTAAGAGCTTCTAATACTATATTGAAAACATACATTTTAAACATAACCCATAGACAATGGGGTATATGGACAGGTTGGTCCACATGTCTTTATTCTTACACAGAAAACACCTTTTTTCTTCATAAATATCGAGAAAACAAATCTTAGTACATGGATTTTTTTTTTTCTGTCCTCCCAAGATGTACATGCAAAGCTGATCCACGCAATACCATATTCACATAAACAAGTAAAACATGCACAAAAAGGTTGGGATTGACTCAATTTTAAATTAAATATAAATTAACATCTACCAAGTTTTTTTTCATATTTGATGAAAGTCCAGTCATAAGCAGATCTGTAGTAACATAAGGTTGTTTGTTTACCTCATCGGACTTGCAAATTTCATTGGTCCTCATTAGGTTAGGCCATTCATTTCATTTCACTCTCCCATACACACACACACACACACCCACACACAAATGAGACTAATAAATTAGAAAGGCTGTCTACTGTTCTGTGGATTACTGACACCATGGTCTAAACGTGGGATTTGAAAAAATTTGTCAACGATCTTCAAAACAACAGACACAAATAAAAGCAGAAAAATTAAAATACTTCAGAGGAAATTCAGTAATTAATTAGGTCAGGCTGTGCTTTTAGCAACACTTTCACACAAATAATATTTACTTTATTGTAAATTTTAAAAATCAAAATGCTATTTGCCTTCAACGTCTCCAAGCATTTGTTTGGTCTACCGATCTGCAAACCTGTGACTAACTAAACACTAACGGATAATGCAGTTCCACTATGAACCACAAGGTGGGAGTGCAGTTGTGCTACGACACATTCACGTTACTGTCTGTCCTGATGTATTTGTGTTTAGGCAAAATAGTTAACCATTGTGGTTTTTACAAGCAGGTAAAGCTAATTTTCCACTAGGCTTTCCCTGTGCCTTAAGCTTGACTGCTAAATAACTTTTTCTTGTTTGTTTGACACCAACTTTTCTAAAAAAATCCTTCAATTGTGACATGACTCCACAGGAAACATTTCTTATTAGTGGTATTTGAAAAGCTCACATTTACACCACACATCTCAACCACACATTTTTATACAGTTTTCTCCGTAATGTTTTCTTTAGAAACACACAGATAGGCTAGCTGGCTTGTGAGAGAGGCATAGGTCAGGGTTAGAGACCAAGCACTCCACAACATCTGTAGAACACCGTAATTCTACTATAAACTACACACAGGAATAAATATTTGTCCTCTCAGTGCTTGTGACTGGTGCATGGGAAGTCACTGGTGCAGTTGTACTAGATCCCTGTCTAGGTAGGTCGTATTTTTTTCCCCTTCTGAAATGTATTCTCCTGGTTTTTAACTGCAACCTGTGTGTCAATCCACAGAATCCGCATTCAAGCAGGCCAGTTGTTCATTAAACGTTTTTATCTACATTGTCTGTGTAATCCATTTTCCTTGGATAACTGTTTCATGTTGTCAGTCATGGTCTAGTTTCAGGTTGTGCTGTTCAGTGAACAAGGAGACAACCACACAGATTGCACTAATTCCACCAACAGCCATTTCTGTGCATTGTGTGCATTGTGTTAATGCAAGGGTGTCTCCCTCTGACATCAGACAGCTCTCTGTGCTACAACTGGAGGTTCTCATGTTGTCCCAACAGAGGCCCATGTGCTCTGCACCCGCAACGGCCCACAGTTATCAGTGTGTGCGACCTGTCCTCTCAGCCAGTGGTGTGCGTCATATGTGGGAGGGAGGAGCAGGTTTGTGGTACATCCCCGGTCCCAATGCGGTCCCAGTGTGACCCGTCAGGGCCGTGCTGGCCTCGCTGTACATGGAGGGCGGCGCTGCGGCCTTCTGCGGCCAGCAGGGGCAGCAGCGAGCCGCGAACCTCCTCCAGGACTCCAGGGTCTTGCCCGACCATATCCACACCCCCGAGGTGATGCCCACCACCAGGCACATGAAGTATTTGAGCATGAAGACGGCGTAGACGGGGCCCTGGCCCAGCCGCTGGCGCTCGCTGGGGCAGGAGCAGGCCAGCGCCCGCTCCCAGCCCGGCCGGTAGTGCTGCTCGTAGACCAGGCACGCCACCACGGCGGTGGCCGGCACCGTGTAGAGCACCGTGAACAGGCCAATCCGGATCATCAGCCTCTCCAGCTTGTCCGTCTTGGTGCCGCCTTGCTTGATGATGCTGCGGATGCGGAAGAGCGAGACGAAGCCGGCCAGGAGGAACAGGCTGCCGGTGAAGAGGTAGACCACCAGGGGCGCCAGCACGAACCCTCTGAGGTTCTCCAGGCTCTGGTTGCCCACGTAGCAGATGCCGGACACGGGGTCGCCGTCCACGGCGCCGAGGGCCAGCACCACGATGGACTTGGCGCTGGGGATGAGCCAGGCGGCCAGGTGGAAGTACTGGGAGTAGCCGGCGATGGCCTCGCTGCCCCACTTCATGCCGGCGGCCAGGAACCAGGTGAAGGAGAGCACCACCCACCAGATGGAGCTGGCCATGCCGAAGAAGTAGACCAGCAGGAAGGCCAGCGTGCAGAGGGCGGGGCCCGTCGTGTCGTACAGGACGTGGAGCCGCTCGTGGGCGCCGCCGGCGCCGCCGCACGCCACCCGCTCGTGGCCCGCCACCAGCCGAATGATGTAACCCAGGGAGACGAAGAGGTAGCAGGCGGCGAGGAAGATGATGGGCCGCTCGGGGTACTTGAAGCGCTCCATGTCGATGAGGAAGGTGGCCACGGTGGTCAGGGTGGAGACGAAGCACAGCACCGACCACAGCCCCACCCAGAAGGCGGTGAAGGCCTGCTCGTCCGCGGAGAAGTAGGGCTGGTGGCACGGCTGGGCGCAGTTGGACAGGGGGCCCGTCTGCACCCGGCCGTGCAACGCGTGGGACTCCCTCTTGATGGGCACCAGTGGGTCCCGGCAGCGGCACTCCCGGTCGCACGGGGGAGGAGCGTTCGGGGGTCGGGTCCTTCCTTTGGCGGTGGGCTTGGGGAAGGGGGGCGAGAGCGTTGTGGTCTCGCTGCTGTTCTGGTCCATGCATAACGTCTCGTCTCCCAGCTGGGGAAGCTTCTCGCAGCTCATTCTCTCCGGCCACTCGAAGCCATACTGGCTCATGAGAGGAGAGCAGCCACGTTTAGCGCGCTCACACACCGAGCGGCAGGGCGGCAGGGGCTTCTTGTAATCCGGCAGGCAGATAGGAGTGTACATGCTGCACAAGAAGAACAGCAGGTCGGGAGAGCAGCGGATGCGGACCAGCGGCCAGAACTGGTGCACTTCAAGACCCACCTCTTCCTGGGTGTCGTGGTTGAACTGGTTGGGCATGTAGGTGAGGTTGTAGCCGATGTTTTTGCACATGGGCACCGTGATCGGCTCGCACACGATGTCCTTAGAGGCGCCGTGCACGAGCAAAGGCGAGTGGCACAGAACCAGTGCGAGGAGCCACTGGGCCAATACGCCGAACGGTACGCGCTTCGCCGTGGTCGCCATGGCAATATATATACCTCAATGGGGAAATAAATAGACAAATTGCCAATTCAGTGACAGATAAATGCTTCCTCGTGTCTGCACTCAGCCTACCACTTTATGACTGCATGTCAGAAATATGAAATCCCAGAAGACCAAAATAATATCTTGAGCAGCTTGCCGCTCCTCTGTCCAATGAGTCAGACCACGAGTTTCATTCCAGATGTAGGGCGCATTGCGTTTTTTAGCCGCAAAAATCACCTTACATTAGCTGATGATAAACAAAATAGTTTACCTACCACGGTACACCCAGCCTCTGGAGGAGAACGTGGTTAAAGTCCGTTAACGAACCACGTATGGTATTATTCCAATGTCAAACATTCACCCGGGTCGAGTTTTCATTAGGTAGAAAGTTCATTTCCTCTCGTTTTGCTCGTTGGTCACGAGCCAATAAATTTAACAGCTCTGTAACATTTTACCAAAGCAATTTCCTTTTTTTTCCAGTAGTGGATTGACATGAAGACACGTTGTCTCTGAGTGGGTCAGACCAAAATGAAGTTTGTTTTTACAGAAGAATTGCATAAAAGGAAACCGCATTCCCATAACAAAAAATTATCCAGCGTGCGCAAAATGTCTACTTTTACGCACGAGTGATCCTGACGCGTAAAATCCACTTGCTGCTCCTTTTGCTTTAGTGCTTCAGAAAAATAAGCAAACTTTCAAATATAAATCCATTTGTCTTTTCTACTTTTTTGTTGTTGTTGTTTTTTTAAGTTTCACAGTTGTCCTTTGCGCTGGCTGGGGGGCCACTACGGAAACACGTCAACATTTGGCTCAATTTTCCGAACTCCGTTTCGTATTGTTTTTAAGGAATCTGGTCCCCAGTGACATAAGGTATTGGAGTAGTCTAAAGAACTACACGCGCCACAGAGTGCACAAGACGTAAGAACTCACTCTCCTACCAAAGTGACAGAACCCTCTCGCTGCGAGGCGCTCAGAACGCCCACCTCATTTGAGCGACCGGCCCCTGGCGCGTTCACCCATTGACCAGAGGATGTTTGGATTAGCACTACCCCCGCCCACTCGCACTCCTGTGCCGCACCCCTTCTTCGTTATCAGCCAACGGGCGTAGAAGTTCTCGGGTATAAATGAAACCATGTCTATAGATGACGTTGAAAGACACGTTTATATTTTAGGCATTTTAAATATTCCAGGATGTTTGCGTTTCGTTACAGTTTTAAGATAAAGCGTTTGGCCCTGTTTGATGAAATGACAAAAATGTAACCCCAACATATTTTCTTATTTCAAAAGTGAGCAACCGTTTGCCATAGTTTTATAGCTCCCATAAATGTAAAGTTTCAGATGATGCAAGAGAATTTAAAGTTGATGATATTTAAGGGAAGGACGCTGTGATAATAATAATGACACAATATAGCTATAATAGACCAAGGGAGCAGGTCGTACATGAAATTAGTTGCTGTATGTGAGTGAGATTAAGAGTGAATAAATACACATCTCGTAAGGGTATTGTGCTCAGGTAAAGATCTCCAAAACACACACGTGTATACACGGACATATATACACATAGAGGTTGTAGATTTGGCTACCTATCCTAACTCAACTTCAACGATCAAGACAAAGAGATAAGACCCACTCATAATGGACACGTCTTGTGTGTGAGTGTGTGGTTTGTGTGTCAGGGAAGACAAGGTTTAATCATGAAGGTATAACAATGGAACTAAGAAATGCACCCATGGGCCTATATCATGTTGACATAAAAACTCGAACAGGCGTGTGACATGTTTTAGCTGCCTGTTATTATCACACAGAACACATGCCAGTCTGTTTCTCCCTCTCTCTATTGCTCTCCTGTCTTTCTCCAAATGTAACTCAAATTTAAAACTGTCTTCTAACGTAACATCACTGGAGAAAAATACAATTATTAATAATCAGACAACATGGGCTATTACAGAAACAGGAAATGGCACACCCATCTCTTGTAAAATAAAAATAAAACAAAACAGAACAAAACAAAATGAGTCGTTCTGACAGACTTTCTGTCAAATTCTATTTACAACAGAAAGATGCTATTAAACAATGCAACCTCTCTCTCTCTCTCTCTCTGTTTCTCTCTCTCTCTCTCTCTCTCTCGCTCGCTCTCTCTCTCTCTCTCTCTCTCTCTCTCTCTCTCACACACACACACACACACACACACACACACACACACACACAC
>JAOEHI010000014.1:523711-555615 GCA_025447815.1 Percopsis transmontana
TATATATATATATATATATATATATATATATATATATATATATATATATATACACATACAGACACATACACACACAGCCGTGGGAAAAATTAAGAGACCACTGCCCATTTAAAAAAATATAATATCTATATAATTATTATTACATATATATTTATATTTATTTTCATTATTTAATATATACTCTTTGACATTTCAAGAGTGGTTGTCTCTTAATTTTTTTCAATGGCTGTATATAGGCTGTATTTCTGTATCATTATATATACTTCATGGGCTATTATATATTGTTTTGGCCCACCCCTATTTCACACGCTACCTCGTTCTCCTGCTTCTCGTCCCCCGACATGTCATCGTCCACGTGAGTGCCGGTGCCCTCGATGGCCAGGATGCCGTTGCGAATGGGGGGAATCATGTACAGCTGCTGGATGACGGAGTTCATGTAGCAGGTGGCACCAGCATTCTTCAGGCCCACAAAGCCCTTGTTGGGCCGCGGGCCCACTGGGGGCAGGTACTCCCACTCCGTCAGGGTCTCACAACCTGGGAGAGGAGGATCATGGGACAAGGTACAGTGAAGTCAAGCTGGCTTGGAAAGCCCTGCAGATACAGTACTAAATAAAAGCGCCAGGAGCTTAATTTCAAAACGGGGGGGGGGGGGGGACAATGGGCAACAGTAGGAAACCGGTTCGCCCACAGAACCCCCCCATAGTTCTAGATCTCTATTTCCATGTGGGCTGCAAGCTGCCAGTCATGTGCAGTGCCCCGCTCCCTACCTAGGTAGTACATGTCTGTCAGCGTGTCCACTATCTGCTTGAGGTTGCGGACGCAGCCCACAGCCAGAGCCACCAGCAGCTCAAAGCCAGCGTTGATGGAGGCGGGGCTGCTGCACACGGGGATGGCCTGCTCCGTGGGGAACTCCCCGCTCTTCATGTACTGCAGGTAGACATTGGACGCCGGGAAGATGAAGTCGTCAATAAGCTCCTACAGGGGACGGGGCGAGAGGGGTTTTCAGGTCTTCGGTTATCAAATGGCAATGGCTCCGTATGTCGCAGGGTGCTCTCCTTGCCTATTGTACCTTGATGAGGTTAGCTCCTCCCTTCTCGCAGCCGATGTAGTACTTCTTCTCGGGGGTCTGGAAGGCCAGCAGCTCCTTGGTGACACCGATGTGACCCTCCAGGATGGTCTCCTCCACGCCCGTCTCTCCGGTCCTCCTCACCTCGTCCTGCATACGACACACACACACACACACACACACACACACACACAGCAAGCACGCTCAATTATTCAGCGCCTTTGTTGGGCGATGTCGGACGTCCCAGTGTCCAAATCGTTCAGGGGTTATTCCATTAGCGAATGGAGACCCGACAGGCGGCCTCACCCTGATCCTTTTGAGCCAGTCGATCTCGTTGTTGAGCAGGACTTCAGCGTTTGGCAGGTTGATGTTACTGTTGTACGCGTAGTTCAGCAGGTGTCTGAGCAGAGTGAAGTAGTCCCCTGCATGCTTAGCACGCTCCTTGGCCGTGCTCTGGATAGTCAAACAGAAAATTAAGATGCTTGTGGCGAAACCATAACACCACAACACCTTTGACACATGCCCCCCCCCCCCCCCCCTTAAAGAGCTTCACCTTTGGGTGAAACGGATGCATTTTAAATATAAAAAAAAAACTAAATTAACCCTTTAAGACCTAAGGCGTGTTCTAAAACCTAAGGCATTGCATGAAAACAAAACTGGAGGGTTTTCTGAAAAACTTCACTAAAAACCTTCATTTCTCAGCCTCTGTAGCAGAAACGTAATATTTTGTTCCAGCAAATCTGTTAAATACACCAATATTGTGGACGGGAAACAGTTTGTGCCGACAGAAAAAGTTTTTATAGAAGTTCGATGATTGTATTCCGCTGCCTGAACAACCAGGAAATGCAGACGCACCGAGATGCTTAATATCAGAAACTGTTATTTTCGGTAGTATACCTTGGCCAGAGGCTAAAAAAAAATAAATACAAATCCTAGAATGCATTTTGCATTCCCCACGTGTATCAGCAAATCACAATGCATTTAATGGGTCACGGGTCTTGAAAACTATATAATCTAATACGCACCTATGTCACACCTGGTCTTAAAGGGAGATACGCGCAAATGTTGCATCTGGTCAACACAATACATTTCATTCAGTGCCTCGGGCAGTCCTTCCCCCACGCTGAGAACCACATGCTATAGACCACACACTAAATCCACTCACCACCAACACAGTGAAGTGGAGCGTTTGGCCAAAGGCTAAGCAGTTTACTGGCTGCATGGGTCATATTAATGAGCCGGTTTGGAGTGCCTGAACGTCCTTATCGGGCGAGAGCTTTGATTGGGATGGGTGACGTCACCACATATACATAGTACAGTGACAACTTGCATTAAGAACCACTGTTCTAGACCACACACACACACACACCAACGCCACTTACCCCCAGCACGGTGAAGAGGAGGGTGATGAAGAAGAGGAGGGGCCGGTGGCCCATACAACACCTGGTTGCCATCAGGAAGAACTGCTCCTGGGCCATCTGACGCACAGACCTGGAGACAATGTTTACAGCGTCAGTTTGACAATACCAACATATGGCGAGGGAGCATTGCAGCACCTCTTGTTTATTTATGAGTGAAAAGACTGAAGAGAGGTGAACAGAACAAGATCAAAAGAGAATACAACAAATCTTAAGTGAGAGGTGGACGTGAGGGAGGGGGCGTTTCACGTACTTGCTGTGGCAGTGCAGCAACAGGTCTATGATGAAGGTCTGCCAGGCCTTCTCCTTGCTGAGCGTGTCCAGAGCAGTGGGCATGAGGGCAAAGCACAGAGTCATCACCTCCAGGGCCTCGCAGCACACCTGCTCATCCTCCCCATCCGGCTCCTTGGCTGCATTCGTCTGACGGGAACAGAGAGAGAGAGAACAACTTGAAAACGATATTTAACTGGATAGTCAGATTGTGGAACTGAGTACAAGTGTTGCATTTCATTCAGGATGGGTCTAAATGAAGCTCGGGACTTTGCACAGAAAGAAGGCTCTCTGGGAAGCCGCGGTGGGATTCAGTCAGCTGGCAGCAGGTGCTCGGTAGCACGAGGCCTAATTAGAGGTCTCCGCAGGCACACAATAAGACCAATTACTCTGTACAGGCACAATTACCACTTCACAAGGAGCTGACAACATTGTCAACTGCACAGAAGCAGCACGTAAGAGACGGCAGGTGCACACTTCAGCTCAGGGTGTTCCTGTCCTGTTATTTTTTCCTATTAATAATACTCTGGTTGATTTTAAAGAAGTCAAGATGGGTTTTACACAGGTCAAGAGCTGACCAGCAGATACAAAGTACGTGGTTTTTTTTTTTTTTTTTTCCCTGACACCAACGGAAACTTCCCTGCAATCATTTTGTGCATTTAGCCTGCCGTACGTAAGGGGGGGTGCATGTTGACTTCCTACCTTCTCGTAGATCTTGCTGATTTCCTCATTGGAGCTGAAGACCAGTTGAACAGTACCGCAGCCGGAGGCCCACACTATTTTCTGTACAGCCCGGATGACAGAGATGTCTGGGATGTACTTAGATGCCTGGAAGAAGTTCTGTAGCAAACAAGAGCCCGAAGGAATCTATCATTACTGGCACACCTTACATAAATAGGCATTTTTATGGCTTCTCATTGGCACCCTTGTCCTTCTGCGCGTCAGTTTCACAACACATTCCCAGCTCACCTCATCAGAGATCTGCTGGGCCAGGTGGACGGCTACATTGCGCAGCATGCACTCAGAGGCAGCGTTGGGGATGTTCGTCAGGCCGTTCTGGAGGACCAGGGCCTGGTCGCGTGTGGCCTGGTTAATCTGAACACAAAAGGGGAGGAGGAGGAAGTTGATATGAGCGAAGGCTGTCAAAGTCAAGGACATACAAGCACATGTCTGTTGAATTAGCAATTGTTGAAGAACCGGTTAAGCAGGTCCGTGCATGTGGTGTGTGTGCATGTGGTGTGTGTGCATGTGGTGTGTGTGCATGTGGTTTGAGCGTGCGTGCGGCTTTACCGGCGAGATGTTCTCCGTGCAGGCCTCGGCTACGGCCTTGACGTGCCCGAAGCCTACGGCAGTGAGGAGGAGCTTGCCGATCTTGAGCGCGTTGAGGTAGGCCCCACGGCGGGTCTCCATGTCCGCCGACGGCAGGAAGTTGTTCCTGGTGAGCATGCTCAGAACCAGAGGCAGCCCGCCGCTCTTCAGGAAGTTGTACTGGAAGTCGGTGGCGTCCTCGCCCATCGGGGCGCCGGCTGGCATCAGCAGAGCATACACGACCTGGCGAGAGAAGGAGAGGGAACGTGGCGTCACGGGGACCCACAAGATGCTTTACGAGGACGGGAGGGAGGCCCCTTACCTCGATGAGGTAGAGCACTTGTGAGGGTGAGGGGCCGAAGAAGCGGGAGTCCAGTGTGGGGCTGAGGCTGTTCTCGCCCAGCTTGGCGTGGTCCAGACACACCGCACGCAGATTCTCTACTGTGGTGTTATCTAAGGACACACACACACAAACAGTGAGAACACAGTGTGTGTTTCTGGTTGTATGTGCGTGCGAGCTTGCGTGCGTGAGAGAGTGAGAGTGAGCGCTGCGTGAGCAAGTGTACCTGGAGGCATGAGCTTCATGAGCACCCGGGCTCCGTCTCGGAGCAGAGGCATGTTGAGGTTACAGCCCAGATCAGCCACCTGCCACAGGAAGGAGATGTAGCGCAGGTGCAGTGACATGAGCTGGAAAACAGGTCGGACAGAGAGTTACACAAGGCCGCCGTCGATACGTGGGTCCACACACACACACACACACGGTGCCCTGGGTGTTTAACAAGTTCACCCACCACGCCAGGAAGACAGCTCTCCACTTCGGGGTTGGGCCCGTCGCTGTAGTGGTTGCCATGGTTACCCGGGGAGCCAGTGGAGGAGTCCGAGGAGCTGTCCGGACTGGAGGGCATGTTGGCGCTCACCTGGGTCAGCTTGGCCGTGATCAGCTGCACAAACAACGCCAGTCATTTAAGGACGGACGCACCGGGTCAGAAAAATCACAACGGCCCGTTTGGCGCCCGCCGGTCCAGAGTATTCGGGGGCACTGAGAAATGGGCTGCATGAAGAACCCTTCGAAGAACTGCAGCCCCTTACAATAATTCTAATATATACTGTAATTAGATCTGGAAGACAGCAAGACATTAACAACCCCATTTGATTTCACAGGGTTCTATTGTATTCGGCTATGAGAGGCAATACAGAGTACCTGGTTAAGCAAAATAAGATTAAGAAGGCTAGACTCATCAATAGAGTCTCACAAAAAGACATTTGATGCAATCAGGTTGTTCTCTACAATGTAAACATGTTTTTAAGAAGACAATCCCTCCGAGGTTCTCACCGTTTTATCCTTCAAATTTAGCTGTCCAACCAGCTTCCTGTCATCGGCTGGATCCACCACTTCCCCGCCAATGAAGATCTCTATCTTGGTGTGTGTGGCATTGGCCTTGATCCTGGCGAGGATGCCGCGGCGCACCGAGCCGATGGTGTCGTTTGTGTGGGACCAGTATTCCATGTCCTCCACCTGGCGGCCTTGGTTGGGGAAACGAACCACCAGCGTGATGTGCTTCCCTCGGAAGGCCCTGGAGGAGAGGAGAGAGGGGCGGAACAAGAGCAAGACGTAAAGATAAAGAGCAGCGGGGGAGGCAGAGGAACGCCTGGGTGGCGATGCTGGACAGGATTTACCATGACTTTTTCAGCGCGGTAATCAACCACGGTTTTAATGACAATTAAAATGTGAAACGGAAATGTAAAATGTGAATGCCAACAGTCGGGAATTTGACCATGGTTTCCCCGTGAAACCGGTAACTGTTTCATCCGGTCAGTCATTGTGTGTGTGTGTGTGTGTGTGTGTTTCTGTGTGTGCGTGTGTCCTACCGTGACATAGGCAGTATGGTCCTCTCCTCATGGTAGTCACTGTCACACTCGTTGATGTACTCCTTGAGCACGGTGAGCACACGCACCATGCGGATGGCCTCCTGGCGCGCACAGTTGATGCTGTCCTTGTCCCCGTCCAGCACACACAGGGTGTCGTAGGACGCCTTGAGGCGGTCAAAGCACGACTGGATGAAGTCCTCGTGGATCTCCACCTGCCGCCACAGGGAAGGAGAGCGCGGCGTCAAGACAACGAGGCTGCAGCGTGGAGTCGGACTAGTTGCCTTGCAAAATCGGGGTTGGGTACCAAACGTTGTGCTTATAAGGGTACCCAGCGAATTACGTCGGTACTACAGAGTACCGATTCACGTTAAATCTATAGGTGCCAAATTTTGGCACCTGAGAGCGCATCTGGGCGAGAGCAGCTTGTTCAAGGTGTACCGTATTTGATGGCCTGAAAGCCAAGCCCCCCGCAGCAGCCGCAGCCAACGTTAACAGCACGTCTGCAGCCAGTGCCGAAGTGTTTTTTTTGCTCTACAGAAATAAAATAAAAAAAATAAATAAAAAATAAAAAAAAATAAAAAATAAAAAAAAAAGGTACCGGTACCAAATTCCAGGTACCGGTACAAATGTGAAGGGTACCCAAACCTACTTACGAGGAAGCTGGATTCGCAAAATCAAAATCACGTTAGAATCCATCTTGCCAGGCTTCAAATTCATGCGCTTGCGGTCAAACTATCAGTGGATCGGACCAATCAGCGTTCTATGAGCTATGGGCGTGATAGACTGGGATTGACAGATAGTTCATCCTATCACCTGCCAAGTATCTTTTGAAAGTGCCTTTTACAACCAGTTTTCAAGGACAACTTCCCAGATGGTTCTGTGCAACAAACCATCTGGTGTGTCAGGTTATCGGATTGGCCCAGACAAGTGGGAGACAGAAGCTGGCAGGACACTAATGAATGAAGCTGTCTGTGTAACAAGAAGAATCATTCCACGTACCTGATTGACTTGTAGTTTTGGTCCAAGGTTGGTGTAGATCTCCTTCAGCAGATCTATAGCTCGGCTGGCGATGTCATCACTTCCTTGTATGACCACCTGGAGGGAGGAGGAAAGAGCAGCGTCAATCAATGTTTGCCCCACCCCCTGTGCTCTCTCTTTTAGAGCCTGCTTGTGTATGCGTGTATGTGTAGGTCAGAGGCACTGGAGTCGAGGCAGGGCTATGACTCATCCACTGCCTCATTAATAGCCACTTAGAGGAGAAAAGGGAGCCAGGCAGCAAAGCACTGGGGAGTATGACTGCTTTTCAACATGGGACAACTCTACAGAAGAGTGGAGGAGATGATAGAGAAGCCAAGGGTCTAATATCAGAACAACTTCATTAACTCTTTTGAGAATTAGTTTTAATATGCGGACCAGGGACGCAGCGCGACACCACCCACAAGCTAATTTTACTTAATTACTAAACAGTTAAGATTCATTCACATTTTCAAACACAGCTCAGAGAATGGCTGTTAGAGGAGAGACGATGAAACATAAGCAGCAAGTCTAAATTAAAGTATTTTCATCTTCAGTTCACTTACATCATTAAAAAAGGAAAAAAATAAATAAGCCCACTTCTAACGCATTTACAAAGCAGATTTCCGTCTCTACTGGTAGTTTGTATTCTTAAGTCTTCCGGTTTACAGAATTAAATTGTTGTAGTGCTTAATTTAAGATATACTTACTTAAAAAAATCTATCTAAAAATTTAATTCTACAACAAATTTGAGAATACACAGCTTTGTATACACACGAGATGTTTGTGTCTGAGAAACAATATAGGGGAATGGGAAAGGAAAACTTTCGGTCCAGCACCAACCACGTACATACTGAGGTAAGGAAGCTACAGAATTGAGGTTGACAAAAGTTAAATTCCGCTTTAGGTTAGTCACAATTTTTCCACCACTAAGCAACTTCTATGAAAGAGGTGATTCAGCTTCGTCTTCCAGGGTTTAATTCCTCGGGAATTTTAATTTCCTTCCTTCAAATTACTCAACCAAGTTATGGCTGTTCTCAGCAATTAAAGACCTGATGATAGTAGCCAACTCAAGGCATGAAGCAATCAGCAACGCAGCAATGATCATTGATACAGCCCCCGTCTGGCATAATAAAAGGTAGGCAACATCTTCTCTGACTCACCCTCCAGAGGTAGTCTAGGCCTATTAGCTCCAGGTCATCCATCATGTAGGCCCTGCGCTTTGCTACGAGCTTGCCTTCCCTGCAGTTGACGGCCTTGAAGAACCTCTCGAAGCACTTCATGCCATTCTCCGTCAGCAGAGACGGGTCCAGCTGCAGAACGTTGTTCTCAAAGAAGTCCTTATTGATGTCTGGGTCCAGGTCTGGCTCGTCACCCATCAACTTGGAGTACCTGTTGGGAACGAGTTCATAGCAGGACAGTGCAATACCGACAAAAGAAGGAGAAATGCAGCTAGGAAACCTGGTGTGTACCATTTGAAGCAGGCCTCGCGGTCACAGAGGAACACGGCATTCTCAGCCAGACACTTCCAGATCTGCTTGGCCTGCGGGGCACACAGCCACAGCTGGCCATCCTTCAGCAGGAACCTGCAGAAAAGAAAATACACATTTTTTGTAGATATTGATTAAGTAGATGGCATACAAGTAACCAAAGTATTCGGTCTTTATTTGAATCAACAAATTACTTTACTAATAGTAGAAATGAAAAAACAAAACTTATTTTCTTTTTTAAATCCCCCGTAAATTGTCATTGGCTCAAATTTCAGTTTGCACATGTTTAACGCCCAACTTCTGTCTCCATTTGAATGAACTACAGCAACCTTCCTCCATTCCTAAACACAAGTGAAAGTTTAAGGTCATGCTATACCTCAGGAAGTTGAGTCGCTCCTGCACTTCCTGGACATGGCTGTAGCGGCTCCCGGGCCGGACCGTCTGGGGGTCAAACTCCGCCTGTTCCGCTGCACAGAAACACCAGTAAGGTCAGAGAGTCCAAGGCTCCCTTTTTCATTTCACCAAAACGCCCGGCTGCCGTCGTCTGAGCCTACCTTTAGAGAACTGTCTCATCGTCTCCATGTAGGCAGAGAGGTTTTCAGCTACCAGCGTGACCAGAGCGTGGTTGTGCTGCAGCTGATTGATCAGGTCGTGGCGGTAGAAGACGTGAGGACTTCTCTGGGTTTGACTGCAGGACAGCGGAGCAGTAGGTTAGAAAATGAAAAAGACTGACTTGACAGGTCAACAAGTAATGCAGAAAGTAGTGCAGAACAAAGCTTGTCACTATTATTATTATTATGATGTTATTTGCCTGAATGTAGAGCAGGTCTTGTATTTCATATTTGTGTGACTGTGTATGCTGGATCTGTAGCATAAATCAGAAGTTTAGTTTTATTTTGACTGCTATTTTCAAGCCAAAAATCCATCTGAATTTCACCATAAAAATAAGAGAAGCAAAAAGATGTGGTGTTAGAAAACATTATGCACGATCACGGCATAAAATTCCCCAAAAGCAAAGTGAAAAGAGCCGGCTGAAAGATTGGTAAAGACACAATGTACCTTTCTAGAATGACGAATTGTGTGCATTATCTGATGAATCAGAGGTGAGTAAACCCACGTAAGGAAAACTACAGACAGACTCACGAGTTCAATCATTTAAATAAATAAATGGGCATGAATGCAACATATTTGCTACATACAACAGTGGCTATGTGTATGTAAATGCAACCGATGAGTAATTCAGAGGATGCAGTGTATATATATTAAAATGCTATTATAATCATCTTGTGCCGGTGTGAACATGGTAAAACTGAATAGCAAAACTGTTTGGACAGAGTTAAGAAAAACACCAATGCCATGCTCCTCTGGATATGTGATTAAAATGCCAGAGATGTCAGTGGGCGAATTATGCAGAAATGTAAGCTACTTTTCTTTTTTTTTTCCTCAAGGGTGCACAGACTATGTGCAAAAGCATGCCATTTGTTGGTGCACAAAAGATGGTCTTAAACTCTAGCCTTACATTTTACACTATAAATAATGTAAATATTTGACAATGGTAGTATTATCAGTAACTTCATGCAATCCGACGCAAAGCTCCAATGAATCCCCCTCACATCTGCTTTTATAGAGAGATGCAATCGGCATATCTATCAGTATGTAAAACTGTCTTACTTTCTGTTCTTTTTCTAAACTAGTTTCCATGAATGACGTTACCTTAGGTTCTGTGGAGCTTCTCCAAACAGGCTACAAATCTCTCTGATTTGCTTTAAGGCAGGGATCACCCATTTGTCGTTGGTACGTAGCTCCTCTATGAAGCGATCGATCCACTGGATCTTTTGTGTATCTCGGTCCTGAAGAGAAACACGGCCACATGTCATTAGGACACATGGATTTGGAGGCAGCCATAACCCTATTATTCATCATCCCAATACCTACTTGTGAGCAGCTGTAGTCCAGTATCTTAATGTGAGCGCTGAGAGCCTGGTCCATGATGTCTACGGGCACGTCATCACTGTGCGCCAAGTTCCACAGCAGGTTGAGGACCTTGTGGGCCATCACACCGTCCTTATCGTCCTCAGCCAGGCGCCGGATCAGCTCCAGTAGCTTCTCACGCTGCTTCTTACTGGCGTTAGTCCAACTCGCCTGCGCCACAAAAACATCCAGTCAAGAAAACAGATGTGAGACCTCTTTCAGTTTGGCACACATCCACACTGAACGGTACGACTCCAAATGATCATTCTGAGATGACCATCTGGCTAGCTACACTGTGCGCACCACAAGCTCCTCTGAAGGCCTTTATAACGTGCAACTGAGAAAGGCACCACACCATCCCCTCACCTTGAAGCAGTCAAAGAGGTGGTCGAGCTGCTCAGGTGAGAAGTCCCACGCTAGCTTTGCCAGGAGGTCGTGGACGTTCTTCACGATGGCCTCGTGCTTACCAGCCTGGAGTAGAGAGGTTAACAACATCTCAGATTCTAATTATACATGAACAAATAGAAGTCACAGGCACAGATTACCACATTAAACCAAAAGGGTACCTGTGCAGCCCAGATGTTGTCTAGATCTTGCATGGTAAGAGCCTTCTCCTTGATGACAAAGCGGAGTATCTTCTCCAGTTTCTCCACATACTGTGGCTGGTGCAGGCTGTCCCTCAGCACAATGGACAGGATGTGGTTCTGCTGGATCCACTCCTGACGGACATTAAGAGAGGAGCAGAGGGCTGTGGTTGAACAACCAGGAGGTGCAAACCGTTATTTAAAAATAAAGTGCGGCGGTTGGCTTACCGCCATGCGCTCTGCAGTCAGCCACTCCTCTTCCTCAGGGTTATGCCGATGAGTGTAGTAGGAGACGCTCGAGATAACCTTGTTTACTTCATTTAGTGCATTCATTTTGCCATTGAAAGAGGATATTTGCAATAACCTGGAGATAATGGCCCATCGTTATTCTACCAGTTGGAAAGTGTGAATGGTGAGCGAAATTCCAAAATAAAGAAGGTTTTACTCACCTAAGAATCATTTTTAACCTAAAAATCTCTAAATTCTTCACTGTTTCCTCCTGCCCTGGCACACGGGAAGCCAGGTTCTTCAGGGACTTGATTATCATGGACAGTGCATCGTTTTTGGCTTCGTTCTTGGCCTCTTTCTTTAGCTCCTCATCGGTGAGGTTCTCCAGGAACTGGGGAACCATTTCGATGACTGGGAGGAAGTACTTCTTTACTGTGTGCAATGTGAGGAACTCGTAACACTGGCCAAAAGGCCTGCAAAACACACAACACACGCACGGCATCAGACCACATGAACTTGAAGAAGACGACATAATAACACAGAGCACTCTGCTACCCCATAAAATGTTCTCTAAAGCACTTTCACATTGTGTACAATATTGAATATGGCAGCCTCTAATGGTCTCACTTGATAAGTGCAGCGATGATCTGGACGTTCAGTGCTTGGCCACTCATGAAGCGATCGTGCAGCATTTGAAACCCGTCTAACGTGCCATATTTATTTATTAGGTCCACCAACCATCCCTGTGAATTTAAGAATGAAAAACAAAAAGGCATTTAAAAAGCAGCTATGAGGAGTTTTGCAGAAGCAATAATGTTTCCCAGAGTAAAGACTATATTTCCCATAAGCCCAGTTGCCGGGTCATAAAGAGATACCTCTAAACTCTTGAGGAGTATGTTTGGTGCGTTCGTATTGAAGAGAGACGGAGCAGCAGGTAATTTGGAACATCAGCTGTTTTGCAAGTGGAAATCATTTCCTGGAAATCCATTTTCTATTCACGATAATAACCACTCCAACTCAACATAACCTAATTGAATCATTGACAACAATGAAAACTGCTTAGTTCTATTCACTACTGTTCTAGGACTGCCTTGTGATGGATCCGATTTTATTGTTTGTTTTATATAGTGAATGACTGAATAACTGTCACACACTCCAATGTTTAGAAGTGTCCCAAATAACTACTTTGTCTACCGTATTGCCTATTATATATTTATAAAAAGATATTTATAGCACGTGGATTTTATTTTGTGCAAAAAAAGATCCCTAATGATTTTAAATATAGGGGAAGGATTCAAGTCATTTTATAAATAACTTACATTGAGGATTTACAATGCATTTGTTTCAATGCATAAAATGAATGCATTGATGATTCAAAAGAGGCCCTGAACTGCAATTTGCGGAAGTGATCTGTGATCACCAAGGAAGAGCGATACCAGATGTGAGACAGAGGGAGAATGCAAAAGAATAAAGTGTTGTAAAATGGAGAATAGAAAAAATGGCTTCTCTAGTTCAGTAGAACATTTTACTGAATAAGCTCCTTACTTGAGATATAACTTACTGACAGACTTCTGTAGTCCTCAACATCACCCCCCCAAAAAACAACATACTAGTATGAGTAGAGATGGGCATTTCAAGCAAAAATACTTTGATAGTCGCTGGGAACTGTTGGATTATTAATCGAAGATCGAACACCCCCGCGCGCACGCACACATGCATGCATGCCTGCATGCGCACACAAAGAGAAATTGGAGATGAGCGGGAGGCAGAAAGGCACGGGGACCGTTTTCCCGTAGACGGAGACGTTTAGTCAATTCACATTGGTCTCGGAAAGAAGAATGTTGAGGAGAGAAAGACCACGAGGGTCCGTGTCCGTCACACCTGTTCCGCCATGACGGCTGTTTTGTTTACACACACACACACACACACACACACATACATCGTTCCGCCTCTATGACTACCTCCGCTGCCGGCTCAGAGTAGTAACAACAAGGACCCCCCATTCCGCCTCTGTACCTTTTACACAGAACGGCGAGGCGTAATGAAGGCGCAATTTTCCTGTAAACAAGTTCTTCTTTTGTTGTTGTTGTTTAATGGAGGTTGGCAAACAGCTTCAAGTTGCATTTCCGCCACCTTCTGGCAGTAGTAACGCTTAACTTAAAAAAAAATTTAAGACAAAACGATAGTCGCAAACTATTTTTTAATTTTTTTTAAAATTCAACGACTACTCAAATATTTGAAAATCATGACCCATCCCTAAAGGATGCTAAACAATCCCTTGGCTCACATCAAATAATTGATGTGAGTATCAATTATTTTAGTGTTCCGTTTACTTTTCATAATGTTCTGAATACTAAAGCAGTTCTGGTCAAGCCAGTAGGAAAAAATGCCAGTATAATGTTACTTGTTCTATTTCGACCTCCATCATATTTTAAGTTACCGGTATGTTTGAGAGAGGGAATCAATGTAAGTGACAAAAAGAAGATAATGCTGAGTGTCAGTATATTGACTTGCAGTCAGAGGTAAGCAACATACAGTCAAATGTTTTACTACACCTATTAGGGAAAACACTTAAATCAGGTTGGAATTAGCTAGAACACAACTGGAATAAATAGATGCACAGCGCAGCCCTTGATGGTACTTGGACTGGTGCCAAGCAAGGCAGACAGACAGTAATGCTGTAGCACAGTTCATATTGACCCCATGCCTACGCTGTATTCATCACACTTCCATTGTCAAACTCTTATTTACACATTCAGCATTCTGACACAAGCCCAAAAGCGGTTGTTTTGCGAGTTCACATTAGACTTTCATACTTCCCATCAATGCAGGGCACAGGTGATCTCCTGTCCCCTTTCTTTTACAGCGGAAGACAAACTAAAGCTCTACGCTACAATTTAGATTCAGCCAAAGGAAAAAGACAAGAGTCCTTGTTTTCTTGCAAAGCCATTTCTACATTTCTGCATTTACAAAAAGAATCTAAAAGAAATAGAGTGCTGGCTCATGCATGTGGAAGGAAAAGAATAATGATTGTTAAGATAATGATTGTTAAAATGATGATAAAATGGAAGGAGAGGGGAAACCGGAAATGACTGGACAAAATTAAATGTAGCAAATACCACATAAATATTACCCAGAGGAGTACTGGTGACAGCCGGGGTTAAAGCGGCGCCAACAGCTGCCGTGGCAACTTACCTTCGGTGAGCGAGGGTCTGGCGGGCGGGCAAAGAGCTCATCGTCGGCCAGCTGAGCCCCGGCCGGGACGGTCTCGGAGGGCCGCGTGCCGTTGTAGATGTGGAACTTGCAGTGGGGGTTGGTGGCCATGGCCAGCAGCTCCAGCAGAGGGAACCAGTCCTGAGAGAGCTTGGCTACACACAGCTCCACCAGCCGGTGTGTGTTGTTGATGATACATCTCTGTTGAAAAAGGAAAAGATTACCACAGCCTTAATGATTATACTAACTCATTTTTATGCCTGTCTGCCTGTGGGTTAGAGCTGCACCGAACAATGTTTTTTTACAGATTATTTCCATTATTCAACTAATCTAACAATTAATTTCTCAATTAATCTAATTAAATATTTTAATACTCATTATTACATTATAGCGTTACAAAGCTAGCTAATATTATGTTACCTTAATCTTAAAAGCAGGTAACAGCTAACTAGATGTAGTTGTTTTTTTTGCATCAGTGGTGGCAGAGAAATTAGCTAACTCAACAGTAAACTTACTTTCATGAGGAATGAACCATTATTTTAAAATCAACTTTCAGTTACTCAATAGATCAATTTGATCAATTGATCAATGGCGATGGCGCACATTAGGGCTGGTAGCCAAATAGATCAATTTGATCAATGGCACAATTAGTCAAGAATAATAAGACTAATTGTGTTTGGTGCCTTCTTTGCGTTTTTTTTTTATTAAGGCTGTTGTTCGACACAGATCTGGAGGAAGCAGATAACTGTAACAAATATGGTGCAGACTCTGCGTTTTCCAGGGAAGGCTCGCTCGGGGCTTCAAACACATAGCTTACATCTTGAAACATTTCTTTTAGCAACTATTAAGAGGAAATGCAACCAAGAAGCACAGAAATAATTTTTCCTGATTTTGGTTAATCCTGAATAGGTATACATTTTTGCAGCTTCACTGATATTTTCACGACCACGTCTGGATAACTGCTTTATTGTGTTGAAAAGGTCCAACCTTCACTAGCTAAACTTTAAATTTCACTGAGCCAAAAGATCATTAGTCACCCCTGGCCATGCCTCTTTCCCCTCAGCTTTTGAGAGCATCAAACCAAGACTCCAATTGGCAGAAACTGTCTGGAGCCACAAATACCTCAGCTGAGGCAAGTCAATGTGATTGATAAATAAGGACAATTCGGATGTTTTACACTCACACATATTTAAAAGGGTTTTAAAGGGGTTGATTTCACCCATTTCTACAGTCACAGGAGCCATGCCACCCGTGTACTAGCTGGAATTTATTTAACCTTAAAAAAGGTACACTTTGTTCCCTTACTGATGGAACCAGTTATTTGGCGTATTTTAAGATCATTATGTAAAATAAAAATTACATTTTCATACAATGCAATTTCATAGACTTGAATGCAATAATATTTTTTGCAGTGTAAAGATGCTGAATAAAAATGGAGAAATTAAGTGTAAAGTTGACATGCGTTTGAATTTTTATTTTTCAAGTCAAATTCTTCAAACCTCAATTCTTCCTCTGGTATTTTAGTTATGTGGCCATGATGCTAAAATGCTGAAGACTCACGTGAATCTCAAACTTCCAGCCACTGACTGCCTCGTCTGTCAGGATCTTTGTGAAGGAGATGGTCAGACCGTCTCGGAAAAACCTCTGACACGCTTCACACTTGACGTCCAGTCCTGGGAATTAAGGAGAAAACCAGCTTACTATAGCTGCTGGAGTTTCACTTTTTATTTTACGTCGTCTAAAACCCCTTACATTACAATATCCGTTTAGTTTGTACTGAGAAAACCAACCTATAAGAAAGGGTGTAGGAATGATGGCAGCAAATACACTAGTGTCAACTGAATCTTAACTATGACAATTAGCATGACAGTGATTAGCCCCAGCGCCGCTTTCCATCAGTGTGTGTGTGATACATTTCCCCTGTTGCTTCTTTTGATGATTCATTTCCGTCTATTCCTGGATCTTGCTAAATAGCTTAATGAGACCAGATAAAAGCAAGGAGCATTGGAATTATTTGCCACACACAGAGGATCTTTAAGGAAAAATCTAGAACATTATTTTTCCATCCGTACCTTTTTTACTAAGATCTATAGCAGCTTCAAGCAGGACTTCCAACTCTCCCTTGGGTAAAACTGGAACGACCCAGCGGGGCCTGAGGAGGACACAAAACGCATTCAAAAGATGTGCTCGTGCGGAGGGAGACGCGTGATTGGAGAGGAGGGGGTGTGTGCAAATTAACCTGTTTATCATGTCGTCCAGCTTGGCCAGGTCAGTGTGAGGGAAGGCTGGCTCCTCCTCTTCCAGCTGAGGAGGCCCGTCCCCCTGGGTCTGCTCATCTGGCGGGCTCACAGGAGAGTTCTCGTTGGACGAGTTAGGAGACGATGTCTGGAAGAACCATAGGCGCTCAGGATGAGACAGTGTATTGGGACAGCGTGTTGAGTGTCACAAGTGCAAACTGACAGTGGGGGTCAAAATGTAATGTCCAATTATAATCCCAAAGATTTGACCAGACGTGACACTTTAAAAATGCGTATATTTACATGTATCAGCTGTGCCATTAGCTGTGTGTGTGTGTCTGTGTCTGTGTGTGTGTGTGCGCATAAAAAGGAGAAGCAGAAATACCATTAAATAAAGCCACTGCACAAGCCCTAGTGTTATTTGACTGCAAAGTATTATTCTTTTCCTCTCCATTTCCCCAGAGGTGGTTGAGAGGAACAGCACAAGATGTGTGTGGGCTGACGGATGTTGGGGTGCTGTCAATAGAAGTATTGGATGGAAGAAGGGGAAAACAAAGACACATAACACACTGTGTGTGTGTGTGTGTGTGTGTGTGTGTGTGTGTGTGTGTGTGTGTGTGTGTGTGTTTGTGTTTAAGCCCCGGTGAAGCAAAACACTTTCCCTGATTCGTTCTGTGAGTTAATGACTGTGTATGAGCAATGATGGTGGCGTCAGCAGCTGCATATGCGAGAGAGAGAGAGAGAGAGAGAGAGAGAGAGAGAGAGAGAGAGAGAGAGAGAGAGAGAGAGAGAGAGAGAGAGAGAGCACGAGCATAACTTGAGAAGTGTGGGGGTGTGTGGAGAAGGCTCCTTCTGCTTGGCTGACCTACATAGGCAGCTTGCCTCTCACATCTCAGCACTGCTCATCTCGAACTAACAGTGGCCCGCAAATGCACAAAAGACACACACATACAACCCCCCCCCCTTCATCTATCACTCAGGAGGCTCTGTTCATTGATGCCTCGCCTTCCCTCTCTCCCCTTTCCGCTCTTGCCCTCCCTGTTTCCTCTCATTGGGCATCTGTGTGTGGCTAGGTAGGAGCAGTGGCTGTAGAACGGGAAACAAATCTGCGCTTGCTGCTGCAGCCGACTCTTGCGAAGGGCACACACACACACACACACACACACACACACACACACACAAAGAAGCACTTGGTTGCTTCCTCTCCCTGCACATGTTCATTTTAAATCACGTGTATATTGCTGCTGAGGTGCCAATGGCATCGTACTGGGTGGCCAGTAAGACACTATAATGGGAAGGAAAGTGATTGATTGAAAATTTAAAGTGACAGGATGGTGGTGCATGGAGACTGACAGAAGCAGCAGAGACGTAAAAAGATCTGTGTGTGAAGGCCAAAGCAGGCTGGGGATACCAAGTGAGATGAGAGGGTGACAGAGGGAGTGTTGAAGTGAAAGGAGGAAAAAAGGAAAGCAAACAAATGTTTACAGAGGAGTATTGTCTGCCGCTGCTGACCTGGTTCTGTGGCAGTGGAGGCTGGCTCTGGGCATCGGGCGCCTGGCCCTGGCCCTGGCCCTGACTGTCGTTGCCCCCCACGGGGGAGCCACGCGTGGTGGCCGTCATGCTCGCCACAGGGCAGATCTTGGCAATCTTGGCCTCTTACGGAGCGCTGGCCAGCAGGAAAATCACAGCCGCCTCAGCCGAAGAGCGGAGGGAGGAGAGCCTGAACGCGAGAGTGAGGGACACAAGCACCTGGAGATCTGGATGGGCCGCTGAGACCATTGCATAACCTGAGAAAGAGAAGAGGGTAAAGGTCAGAGATATTTGCGGCCCGGCTGGCTGGCTTACAACAACACACAAGCCAAGCAGAAAAACAGCTGGAGATAGCTGGCTAGCAAGTTTGTCAAAGCTAAAAACAATCCACTAAATCAATTGTTTAGCATTCTATCTCCACAACAACTTCCTGGTGGGTGGTTTACTACCATCCAGAAGGTCATGCATGTGATCCCCAACATGCCCAACCTGCCTGCAAGCATCACTGAGAAAGAGGCCTAGCCCATAACTGCTTCTTAATACTTGCATTTTGGATAAAAGCATCTGCCAAATGACTAAATTGTACACTACTTGACAAGTGCTCTCGGTTCAGGTCACAACTTTAGCGATGCAATGGACTGCGTGTGCAGTGCAGAGGTGAGCGTGATGGTTTACCATTTAGATCTGATAACAAGGAAATGTGGAAGTGTCTCTAAAACCTGTTTCACTGTCCTGTCTCTAGATAGCTGATTCTGGGCTGATTCCCATCAGATCAGCTGAGTACTTGGCACAAGCTTGGCTAAATGTCAGTATGACGATCAGTGAAACATAATATGCTCTGCCAATTCAGCACAGAAACATTTTGCTATAATAAACAACACATCCTGCAGATAAAAGCTTTGTCCAAAACAACCTAAACCCCTGCTACATAGCATAAAGTGGAAGTTCGCACTCTTTCGACCCAGAGGTTATCCCCACCCACACAAAATTCTAGAATAACCCCCCCCTTCCGTTTCATAGGGACTACTGCAGAAACAAATTCACCGAACATGCCTGCAGCTGCACCCTATACAAACAAGAATATATTAGGCATGCTACTACTAGGAATAAATAAATGATGCAAATATGGTATAAATATGGAAGTCAGATTCTGTTCCATTTTGCACTGGGAAAAATATATAAAAAAGGTAGGCATGATAAAACACATATATAGTCTGCACATCACACTGCTAAACAAACTTGTGGCTAGATGATTGTGATTAGGTTACATTTAGGTCATTTTGCAGATACTTTTAACCAAAGCGACTTACATGGTGCTATTACATGGAGCAGGTAGGGGTTGGGCATCTTGCTTAAGGATGCTTACAGGTAGGACAACTTGGGGGCTCAAACCCACGACCTTCCGGCTGGGAGTCCAACACCTAGACCACTAGACTATCCTGTTGGTAATGTTTCCCCCCACCCCTTAACAAGTATTTTCCTTGCAAGATAAAACAAAATTAACAACAGATCTAAAGAAAACAAATATGATACTACAGAACTAACTGAATGAACTTCTTTTAACACCCCCCCCCCACTGTCATTGTTTTCTCAAAACCACTTCTTTGAACTCGTCTAGGAAGTACGCTGGGTCAAAAATGTATGTTAAATCAAACAATAGTTGAATTTCAGACTGACTTAACCTGAGAATACATACTACCAGCAGATACTTATGTCAGCTTCATGATCTGAGATGCATTAGAAGTAGTTTTTTGCAAAACAATGAAAGTCAATGAAGGGTGATTCTCTGTGTCATCACATAGCACAACCAAAGGATTATTTCACCCTAAATGCAGTACAGAGGTAAGGAAGCAATAGAGTAGAGTGACAATAACACTTCAAGTTCCGCTATGGCTGTCAAACACCATCACACTGGTGCTCACAGCTTCACTTGCTGAGATCAACAAAGACCATTTAAATCGGTATAGTTTAGGTTATACACCATCTTCATGACATGGATTACAGAACAATTAATATAAATGTTAATGAATCTTCAGAAAAATAAATTAAAAAAATATTGCTGCCAGTGTGAATAGAGCTTTTTTTTGTTGAAAGAAAACAAATCTAGGTCCACGAAATTTAAACGCTTATGAGAACAGTCATAAGCCAAGGAACACTGCAAAACGGGTACATAGTTCCACATATTGAAGGACCACAGCCACCAGTAAATGTCATTCCAGTGATCACAATCTGCAATATAAATTTGTCTACCGGTAGAGATTTTACTAGGACTGTTTCACTTGATTTGGGCAGTCTCCGATTACTAGATGATTGGTCTTTGTGTGTGTGTGTGTGTGTGTGTGTGTGTGTGTGTGTGTGTGTGTGTGTGTACTCCACTTTCCTGGAGTATGCATGAGACAGGCTGGACCAAAAGCACAACATTAATTTGTTATCGCTTTCATTTTCACTTACTGTGCTGCTGCACTCATTAATAAAGCAGCCAAGTTTGTTAAGCATGATAGCATCTTTCTGCCCGAGAGAAGTAGCATTTTATAAATTAATGATAAGTCTATACTACTGTTTAATACTTACACAATCACAATGCAAAAGTAGCGGGCACCTTAAAAATGAAAAATGTCAGATTCCTTTCTCAACCATTCAAAAAGGTTTGATATAGTGGACAGTCACAATATGTAGTCTTGCCCCTGATAAAGCCAAGCTCCAAGAGGACACATGAGGCCAGGAGCCATAATGATGACCATTGTTTACTTTCATGCTCTCCCTCTTTGCCCATCTAAATTCCTAGATCTAGTCATTGCTCTGTCCACAAATGACAGTTGTGTCACATGTTTTACCTTGTACACAAGGGACAGGAAATACAGCTCCAAACCAAAATCTAACAGCGATATTTGATCCCTGCTACAAACAGAATTATTAAACTAAAAACATGTTTTATGGAATTCAAATTAGGTAATGTGGACAAACACGACTAAGTATAACTAACATCATTGACAACCACAATAGCTGCACAATTTATATCCTAGAAAGGAATAGAGAAAGTCTGGTGGGTAGTGCCTCTGTCTTGAATGCACGAGTGTGTGTGCACTTGTGCTTACTGCTTGTAGAATAAAGACTAGTACAAATGCACTAGCCTGTAAAAGATTGAGTTTACAATTACAAATCAGCAGTGCAAACATATTTCTGCAAAAATTACAAGGCCACTAGCACCAACGGTTAACTCTGTATATAATAATATAGATTACGCTATGTATATTTATAAGGAAAAGGCCAAACTGACACATTTCCTGTTGCAGGTGGTCAGTAACCAGCCATTAAGTAATCGGGTCAAGAATCAATAGTCGAGCAAGCAAAATCTGTTTAATCTAATTAACAAAATATTATTAATCTGAGAAATTTAGTTACATAAACATCAATGCATCTATCTACCAACGCCTGTTAAGAAAGGATTTGGTTTCTTTGGAGATCCGTTGAAGGAAACGAATTAATTTGCTCAAAACAGGACTTGTATGTTTGACATTTCTACAGTAACGTTAACTGCGGTCACTAGTTAAAACAGGTGCCACTGCAATACAGGGGTGCAACAGCGGCCTTTACTACAAACCCGGCTTTTAAATGAAAATGTTATATAGCAGAGCCAGACCCTACGGTACTCGGTTATCTACGTATGAAAGCCAACACTGTCTCGATAGTTTAAGTAATGGCCTCAAACAGCTAGTGACCAAAAAATAATAAAGACTGAAAATATATTATATAAACTATCCAAGCTGGCTCGGTTAACTAGCAGCTGGTGATATAGTTAGTTAACGTCTGCTACTAGCGGCAGTAGCTAGCGTTAGCTTGCAAGGCGATCCGCCCAGGCAGGAGAGAGAAGGGCCTTTCGTATAAACCCCGTTTCATGGACACAGCAGGCCTGCACACAGGATCGGCCTTGACATTACAGTGGCATAGCTACCGTTTGCTACAGAACTACAGTTAACTACAGTTAATGACTGAATTTGACAACGTATAACCAATGTTATTGTTAAATTAGAAATTTTCCAACGAACTGTGTCGTCCTAAGACCAGCCAGGACATACCAAAGTGGGAGCTCCAGCTCACTTTAGCTAAAGTTAACGTTAGCTTCAACTGCATCATACCATTATTTTGAGAGGTAACGTTAGCTTACGTTGCACTGCAAGTGGTATCTATGCTAAGAATAAACGTGCCCGTCTGACAACACAACGGTTTGGTTTAATGTTAGTTAGCTGATATTCCGTCAGCAAAATAGCTCTTAGATAACGTCAAATTGCGGCTGCTAGTGATAGGGGCTCCGTCTATTTCCCGTGAAAAATTGATGAGCATTGTGAGTGGTAGCGTTAATGTTGTAAATGCAATATAAAGCCGATATAAGACGCACCAACAATCTTTGAAGAACAATGCAATCACAATTTTCGCAGATAATATACAAACAACGCTACCTGGACGATGACACTATACAGCTGAATTTCGACAACTTGTAAACATGGAACGCTTTGAAGCTAGTTGAATTCCAGGCTCTCGGTGTGTAGACAGTGTCAGGAACAATTTTGCAGCTAGCTAGCCGCTAGCTTGTCTGTTTGTGTAAGCGGTGGAACCCAGCTAACTGGCTTTGACTGCTTGCCATGTTAACACTGTAAATTACTGTTTCAAACGCAATTCGCCCCCCAAACTAGCGTATTTTAAAGACTGGATGTCTTGCAGAAGAAATGCCGTCGGCGGCCGGAGAAAACAGAAATACCGTACTGTGACTGTTTATTCTCTGGCATCCGCCACCAGCTGACGCTAACTTTGTAAGATAGCTAGCGTTAGCCAGCTAACCAGAACATCCAGGCTAGTTAGCTTACAACTCACCAGGAATTTGATAGGACTTCCCCCTCTATTCACGAGCTACGTCCAGCTTTGAACGATGGTGTCGTCGTATATTACATAAACGTGGCCTTTATCGGCGACTGTTTCGTGAGGAGACAAAACAGGTTACCAGAAAGCTCAAATCACTATGCTTTTCTCAGCTTTTGGGTGTTTTTCCTGCGTCACCGGCGCGGTTGCAGCCCCCCGACAGTATCTAGTCCGATCTCTGGAGCTTGTCACTTCGGTCCCAGCAGTCACAACTTGAATCACTTCAACATGGCGGAAGCGCAGTCTGGCACGAATGTTGCACAGTAAAACAGGCCAGGCGTCTATCCGAACTCCAGCGGTCAACGTTGTCAGGGAGGCAATTTGCCGTACAACCGAGAAGAGCTCGGCGGGCGGAACACAAGCTGAATGGAACGGACAAAAAAAATCGCCAGAATTATGTCGACCACTCCGAGTCCAGCAAGGAATTACACCTCCGAGGTTTAGGTCTTGCCTGACCACAGAGCCGAGCAAGAATGAGCACCAAACGCCTCCCGTCGTTTGGGATAGTCATTGCAACCTGCCCATGAAGGTGATAATTAGATTTGCTTAGCCTTAGTGGCTCAATAAATGAAAGCAATAGAGGGAAATACACATTAACACGTCAAACTAACATTTTAACACCAACGTGTGTGCTCTTACATGTTCAGACATACTCGTTTGTCAATAGCCTACCGTTTGACCTATCTGGAAACTGATGTATAGCCCTATTCACATATTATGCTAGAGCAGCAGTTGACATTTTGACCCACAGCCCCCAAAAAGAAATCTCACAATACATACAAAATACAATGAAAACCTTCTAAATCAGATTGTACTAGTACTAGTTCAAAGTTACTACTGTTAGCTTACTACTCCTACTTGTAAATTGTAAAATTGACCTAATTGTATAATAATATAGCAAATAATGAATTGACACATATTGTATATTGGTTGGACCCCTTTAAAAAATAGATTATTTAGATTATTACATTAGATAGGCTATCTCTTAAAATGTCAGGTTGTTAGTTATATATTAATTTCAGGAAATTTCTGAGTAACTTACAGGAAAAATGTGAAATGCATTATGTTGTGATTAATGTGCCAGGAACAGTATATGTGTTCTTTTATACACCAATGATAATAGGCCTGTATCTTTGTGTTGGATGTGAGTGGCTGTGTGACTGCATATAACCGCTGTATAATAGCCGCTGTCTCGGGCAGCTCATCTGACAGTGTCTGTAGGAGCAATTGTACATTGTTAAAATGTATTACTGGTATACTGTTTAATTATTAGTTAATTACTAGATACTACTTATTTATTTTGTAATTTTACCTGTACATTTATCTGTAGCCTAATTGATAGCCTGTAATTTAAAGTGTTGCCTAATGCTGTTCCACCTTGCACATTTATTTTATCCTTTAAAATTGACAAGAATAGTAGGTACAAATATCTCCAAAAGGCCTATGCTTAACTGACAAGTCTCTGGCACTGCTATCTCTTAAAATTGTTTACTAAGAACCTAGACACATAATTCGGACATGGTTTACAGAATGATAGAGACACAAAGGGATTCAAGGTAAATCATATTATCAACAAGATAGAGAATAACTTGTCTGCTGACTCTCTCTCTCTCTCTCTCTCTCTCTCTCTCTCTCTCTGTCTGTCTGTGTCTGTCTGTGTAAAATTTTGGCATGGATCCAAATTTTCACTACTTTTATCTAGATGTGCCTTAAAGTTACAGTGCTAAGAAATAAATGTAAATTAAACTGGAGCAATATGTCTAGGCCTTTGTGATACAAGAAAACCTGGCATAGGTAGAGGCCTAACTGTCATCTAAAATGGAAGATGCTGTTCTTCCCTGATTATGTGTCCTATGTACCTTGAGGAATTAAGGTGATGGGAGCTGGAAGGTGTTTCCAAATATAAGTGTGTACTGTATATTCTATTGAACAAGTATGATTTTTTATTTTCAGATTTTCAGAAGTTTCAGTCTGATTTAAAATATGCCTAGTTTTAATCCAACATGTATATACACATATCATTTACATACATATATATATTATAATACAACATGCACAACATGTGAAATTTTGACAAATGAATGCACCTGTCAGTTTACCTTACAGAAATGTAATTATAACATACAATAAAGTAATGACTTTGTCTGCTTCACAGCTATTATGTAAATAATAAGTAAATCACTTTTATTTAATCTCTGTTGCCCAGAGTAGCCCTGTAGCTATTTCTGGGTTCCACTTTTAAGCATTAAGCACAACATACATATGGTATTAGGCATATAGTATATTGTCCATCTCTTATCTTTACACCCAACAAGTTATTCCGTTTAATATGCAAATGTTACACTCTTTAAAAACGTCAAATCAAGAATATTTGAGTTTTTAAACCAAAAACTTGATGCTAGTAAGCATCCTATCTGTCACCTTTGCACTTTACAAGTATCATCCATCTAATATAATTATAAACTAATACAATGGGGTAACACTTTGATCAAAGAATTTTTGAACAACCTTATTATATAACCCAAAAATAATATAGTTTTAGATATATTGCTTGGTGCATGGTGTGGATGCAGCATAGACCTGCACCATCCTCTTCTTGAATGGTCGCTCCTCCTCCTTCACTCCATCCCCGGGTTTTCTTTTCCGCCCAGCTTGTAATCATTCCCGACAGCAAAGATGGCGGGTGGACAGCGTTGAATCTTTTCCGTAATGAGTTACTAAATTGGGTTTATTAAACGAGTTTTCACCCGCACAAAGGCACTAAGCCAATAAAACTTGAAGCGATAAAGAAATGTTGTAGACTATGTTATATTTGTTTTCACAGGAACTTTAGTGCGACTCGAGCGTTTTTTTTTTATAGAAGTGCACATTGCTGTAGCTCGTATTGTCATTGTAAAATGGCTCCAGTGCAGATTGGATCAGATGGGCAACTGGTCCCGCTTGGAGGATCTACTTCGGGTCCCCAGCCACCTCCACCGGGGGCCCCAGCCACACAAGGGGTCCGACTCAGTCTACTCATTGAGTTCCTTCTACACAGGACCTATCATGAAATTACTCTTCTGGCTGAACTGTAAGTAACTGTTCCTTACTGGTGGGCCTAAACGAAAATGCTAACTATATTACCCAGTAGGCTAAGTTGCTAACATTTACTGTTATTAAAATATTGGATGCTATTCCATTACCTCCCTGATATTAGAGTAATTTGTAAAAACGGTATTTGGAACCGCTGATGAGTCTTGGATGTAATGGGTTGTAGTTATTCGGGACAGGTTAAAGAAGTTGCCTTCCTCCCTCCCCTTCATCTGATCCTGAGTTGTGATTATAATCCTGTAAAAAAGGTCTGGATATTAGGAGCATCACAGTCTGTAGGACAACTTTGTTGACCTTGTGCTGGGTTATACACAGATTCCTTCCTCAACATAATTAAATGTTGGACAAATGATATTCTGCTACTGTGACAAACCCATGGCAGATAATTAGGAGAGGCATTCTTGTATCTTTAAGACGATGATAATATTGACAACTGTATGTTGCTCTTTCAGACTTCCCAGAAAAACCGACATGGAAAGGTAGGGAATCCCTGCTTGATAATACACACATTAGTCATTAGTCCTTTATTGCTCTGCAAACTTTTCTCACCCGCTTCCATTTGAACCCACAGAAAAATTGAGATTGTCCAGTTTGCCAGTCGCACCAGACAGCTCTTTGTGCGCCTGTTAGCCTTGGTGAAGTGGGCGAGCAATGCCGGGAAGGTTGAAAAGTGTGCAGTATGTAATATTCAATATTTGCAACCATAACCATACCATAATCACATTGGAATTGAATACGCTGTGGTGATTAGAACTGCCTTGTCTCTTCTGAAGCACGCTGTCAACTCCCACTGTGCTCTGACACTTGGTGTCAATATTAACAGATGATCTCCAGCTTCCTGGACCAGCAGGCCTTTCTGTTTGTGGACACAGCTGATAGGTTGGCATCACTAGCCAGAGATGCCCTGGTACACGCCCGCTTGCCTAGCTTTGCCATCCCCTTCGCCATCGATGTGCTTACTACCGGGTCCTACCCGCGGCTGCCCACTTGCATAAGAGTAAGATTCTTATGGCTGATATTTTATTATGTTGTCTTGGTGATGTATAACTTTGACTAATTGTCTGTATTGCTGTGCTGCGTTATATGTTACAGTGACACACAGTCGGACCCAAATATTTTAGACTTGAATGTTAGCTTACACTTTAATCCAAAGTGACTTAGATTGAGTACAATTACATCTATTGAGCAGATAGGGTTCAAGCATCCTCCTCAAGGATGCTTACAGGTAGGCCAACACCGGGGCTTGAACCCGTGACCATTTGGCTGGCAGTCAAACATCCAGACCATTGGCCTGTTTGTATCCATTTGTACATTTGCATATGTCAGATTTTTGTGTGTGTGTGCGTGTGTGTGTGTGTGTGTGTGTGTGCGCGCGCGCGCGCATGTTTGCAGGATAAAATCATTCCTCCAGACCCCATTACTAAGGTTGAGAAGCAGACCACGCTAAGCCAGCTCAATCAAATTCTCCGGCATCGCCTCGTCACCACTGACCTGCCTCCACAGCTGGCCAACCTCACTGTTGGTACGCAATAGGCCTCAAAACTATCACTCACAAACATATGTACAGCTTTTACATCAAGCATAGCAGCTTCCTACTCTTGTTAGAGATTACTACTCTGGTAGTTAAGGCTCAAGTATATACTTTCTGCGGATTTTGTCATGCACACAGTTCGCGTGGACTGTCCAAACGTTTGTGTCTGCGCTGACCTGTGCGCTTTGACCGCGCATGTGCGACACGCCACAGCCCTACTCTTGCTAAGCTCAAATAGAGTGTAAATGTTGTGGCTAATTGTTTTAAGCATATACAAATATTTCTTTCCAGCACCAATATTGCGCATGGGAAACAGTTTGTGCCAATAGAAAACGTATTTATAAAATATTGCTGACTGTATTTGCTGTCTGCACAACCAGGAAATGCCCTCGTCTAGTGAAGCTTATGAGGAGTGTTAAGTTGTAGTATTATGCCTTTGTTCAAGGCATATACAAATATTTATTTTCAGCCAATATGTTAATTACACCAATATTGTACACGTGGAATGTAGTTATAAACATGGTTGATTCTAACACACTCTGGCATGTAGGCTAGTCTCTTGCGTAGAGAGAAAGCCGACACGCCCACACGGCGCTGACATGCGTCCGCAAGAAGAGTATACTTTGAAGAGCCCGAGCGCGAGGCCACGCATTTGGTAGTATACCTGGGCCTTTAGTCACCATGCGTTATCTTCAACTGCATTGTAATTTGTACTCTTATGGGTTTTGCTTGTGTGTATGTATGTGTGTGTGTGTGTGTGTGTGTGTGCGCAGCTAATGGGCGTGTAAAGTTCAGAGTGGAGGGAGAGTTTGAGGCCACCCTGACCGTGATGGGAGATGACCCTGACATACCCTGGCGGTTGCTGAAGCTGGAGATTCTGGTAGAGGACAAGGAGACTGGAGGTAAGAGGAAAAAAAATAGAGGTCCAATAAATGGCTGCATGGGATCCAAGGCTTGGTGGTGAAGTCTTGAGCTGCTGTTCTAAGGAATGAAGGCTTCAATAGGACTCGTGGGAGAAACTGGTCTTTTCTCTGACTTTCTCTGCACATACCCCCCCCCCCCTTCTGCTGACAGATGGCCGAGCCCTGGTCCATAGTATGCAGGTGAACTTCATCCACGAGTTGGTCCAGGCAAGGCTGTTTGCTGATGAAAAGCCCCTACAGGACATGTACAACTGCTTGCGTATCCTTGTGTGTGTGTGTGTGTGTGTGTGTGTGTGTGTGTGTGTGTGTGTGTGTGTGTGTGTGTAAAATTGTTTGCATTACTTCACATGCACATTTGTTTTCACCGTGCCCCTGCAACCCCTTGGCTCAGGTCCCAGACTGGTGTGAACTACTGCAGTAAGCCTACGGTGTGTGTGTGGAAGCAAATAGAGTATTGACTGGCCCGCGACTCGCACAGCATTGCAATGAGTGACACAGCTGCAGAATTACTTCCTTTTAAAAAGGCCCCTTTGCTTCTTGTTGAACTTTCATCAGCACAAAAGCTCTTTGTTTGACGGTAAGGAAGGTGTGAATTGCAATCCTTAAAACTACCGCCTCTAAAACAACACCTGTTTCCAATGGATTAATAATCTGAAATTCTCATCAACAAAACAGTGATTACGGTAACTACATTTGATACCAAGCACCAAGTTAAGATCAGACGGCACCTTTCATTCAAATTATCATCAGTATAGTCAATGATAATGCCAGATGGAGGATCACACATTGCACACGAGTTATTGGTAAAGTAGGCAATTGCAGCCTTCCCCAAGTTTCCCTGCTCTCAGGCACATGGAAAACCACCAAACAACAACCGCAGCCGCTTGCATTCATGCTAACATCAAAGCCCTTAATCAAGCATGCAAGGAAAGCACGGTCATGCTAATCACAATGCTAATCAGAGCATCTCTGCTCTCCCGCCCCTGCACCAGCGCTAGAGCTGTAGCTTACCCTCTGAAAGAACTGTCTGTGTTTCGACATAAAAAGACCCATTTAAAGGGTGTGTTTTACACACAGGGTGCATGTGCCTGGAGGATATGTGTGTCTTTGGACTATTAGTGCATTAGGATCCTGTTCTGGCATTCCTTAACCCTGTGGCCTCCAGACTCCTTCTGTCTGTCCCTGCAGCTAGAAGTGCTACACTCCCAGACCCTGATGCTGGTCCGAGAGCGCTGGGGAGACCTGGTGCAGGTGGAGAGATACATGCCGGCCAAGTTCCTCACGCTCACCGTCTGGAAGTATGAGCCAAGCCTGCATCCTTGTGTGATATAGAGATTGAGTTATAAACTAATGTAGAACATGATCAACAGTTGGTGGATAAAAAGTTCAGTCATTGACATGTTCATGCCGTCTTTTCACCTTCGTAATACATTCTTTATATGTATAGCAAATGTTTACCACTTGCATAAAACATACAAGAATAGCAGAAATGAGGGGGCAAAAACGGGGGGAAATCAGATCTGCCTAACTCGGTACTTCCATTTGTGTTTAATTCTCCAGCCAACTTGTCCTGGGTAGGAAAACAGGCACTGCGTCGGTACACAAAGTCACTATCAAGATTGACGAATCGGATGGGTCTAAGCCATTGCAGATATCCCATGATCCTCCTCTCCCGGCGTGTGATTCCAAGTTAATGGAAAGAGCAATGAAGGTTAGATATATTGCCTTTGTAATAGCTAATGGATGTTGTGTGGATGACAATGATGCTTCTTGTGTCTAGTTTGTTTAGACATGTTTTTTTAAACTGCTGTCGATCTTGTAGATTGACCATCTGTCAGTGGAGAAACTTTTGATTGACAGTGTACATGCCCGCTCACATCAGAAGCTACAAGAACTGAAGGCTATTCTAAAGGGCACCAACCCAAATGACAACTGTAAGTGGTTTCTCTAGTTAGTATCTTATTTTAAAAAAAAATTCACATTCTAAGGTGTTGAGCAAGTCTACAGTAAAATATATTTTAATTATGTAGTAGTTTCGTTGGACAAAATTAGTAACAAAAATTCTAATTACAAATGAGTTGAAAGAATTTAATATGTGCACTTCTCAACATTATCCCAAACAAGACAGGAGGGAAACTGCAGTATTCAGTGAACTGTTATAGTTCCATCTGTAGTTAATCAGGGAGAGCTTCAAGGATGCCTAACCCTAACCCTAACTTCTGTATCTTGTGCTTCACAGCGTTCATTGAGACAGCTTTGCCCACGCTGGTTATTCCAATACTGGAGCCTTGTGGTCGCTCGGAGTGTCTTCACATATTTGTAGACTTGCATTCTGGAATGTTCCAGCCCATGCTGTACGGAATAGGTAATTAAGAGTCTGCTGAAATTCCAACTAACTAAAAGTTTTTGTCCAGTGCCTGTCCCTGCCTGCCTGTTTTATTCCAGTTTGCATCTGTAAAATACATTTTCAGTTGGCAAATATGAGCATGCTGCCACACATGATTAATACTCCAGTTTAGGAAGTTGGTCTGTGTTACAGTGGTGGTAATTCACATGCTATGTTGGCTTAGCACTCCTACATGACTACAGAAACAAAACAAAATTCTCTTTCTCCAGACCAGTCCATGCTGGATGACATTGAAAAGACCATCAATGACAACATGAAGCGCATCACATCTTGGCTTCAGCAACTCAAGTGAGTCAAAATTTGTAACTCATAAGACATGAGTTAAAAAAAAAAGGAAAGGACACATTCGTTTTTATTCTAAGTTTCACTGAATACCAACTGCCGGTTGTGATACTCCTCCACGTCCAGGTTCTGGCTGGGGGAGCAGCGCAGTCGGCAGTCGGTGAAGCACCTCCCCACCGTGTGCACCGACGTCCTCCACCTCTCCAACACCGCCCTCCACCCCGTGGGCAGCCTCTCCAAACACAAGCTCTTCATCAAGCTCACCCGGCTGCCGCAGTACTACATCGTAAGTTCCCACGGAATGTAACGTCACACACACACGCAGCCGCTACCATGTTGCACCGTGCGTTTGCGTGGGGACGCTCCGCTCATGTTGGCCTTCTCTATCTTGCGCTCTTGTTTCCTCGCTGTCACCAGAATCGTGACGTCCGAATTTAACTAAAACTAAAGTGGTGGTGTGTAAGATCTAGTGTCCGTACATCGTGGTGTGTAAGATCTAGTGTCCGTACATCGTGGTGTGTAAGATCTAGTGTCCGTACATCGTGGTGTGTAAGATCTA
>JAOEHI010000014.1:601989-623237 GCA_025447815.1 Percopsis transmontana
AGAGAGAGAGAGAGAGAGAGAGAGAGAGAGAGAGAGAGAGAGAGAGAGAGAGAGAGAGAGAGAGAGAGAATGGGAGAAGGCAAGTGCTATGCCAGGGCATTTAGCCCGGGTGTGTGTCTGGCGTAGGTGAGACAGCCAGCAGCATTTATGGAAATGGACAGAGTCGAGGGAGACACTGCGAAGGCTGCCGCGTTTTCACCAAAACTCCCAACAACAGAGGAACGCCGGGTACTCTGACAGATTCAGCTCCCCTTCGTCAAAGGGATTGACAAACCTTCATTTTGCCCCTGATATGCTGCTTCTTTTGTCATTAAATGTAGGCAGTGGCAGTATTCTCCATTTGCTTAGTTATGAATTATAGATATGAGCATAGCCGCATTCACAATCTATCGCTCATCGCTGCTCATGTTTGTTGACATGTGTCTCTGTGTGTGTGTCTGTGTGTGTTTCTGTGTGTGTGTCTGTGTGTGTGTCTGTGCACTTTGCTTGTGTGTTAATTGTTAGGTTGTCAGCCGCTGGTGAACATCAGACAGTGGGGTTGTACAACGGCACAGCTACTGTAGTCGCCGGCTACCTTATGGCGTGTGAATTCAAGATGAGAGGCCGTGTATGATTGACTGAGCCATCCACCATCACTGTAAACCATCCATTCATCCATCCATAACCCCGCGAGCCATGTGTATGCATTTACTGTTGCCCAAATGTATGGGGCAGATTAAAAACCACAATTATGAATATAAACACGGCTTCCTCTTTCTTCCTCAAACTTGTCACTTCTACAACATCTGACTTGAGCTACAGGTCGAATTTTATTTTGCTGGGCGGAGTGTGAATTGCTGTGTAAGGTTGACTTGTTTAGATGCGTGCTTTCACTCTGAACATTGCATGTGAGACTGTAGTGTTATTAATGCCTTTTAAGCAAAGGCAACGTATCGCCAAGTTGGCTGATTAAGAAATACAACGTCAAAATAATCTTTTTACCTGTAATAATCCGTTTAGAGGAAAACCAGCATGCAGAGAAAAAGCTTCAGTTTTAGCTGTTTGTTTTTTGTTTACCACTGTCAACGGGTGACTAAAAGGCATGATAAATGGAGGTAATGAATTTATATCTGCATATCAACTCACTTTGAGTTTTTAATAGCACCCGATATGCCCTTTCCAAACCCATTAATATTCTGTATAATAAGGCTAAATGCTGCTAACTGTTTTGAACACAAGGAAAACAGTTTGCGGTTTGTGTTTGCCAGAAAATCCATGACTTCAGGTGCACAGATTGTGAGAAGGTGAGTGAGTCTGACATCCAGTCTTCCTGTCTGTTTCTCAATTTTAACGGCCTGTACTGTTTCGTAAAGCTCTGTTGTTTATAAATGCAAGCAGAGGTACCATAATTGTCCCAGATTATACATCGCATTTCTTCTCAATTTGTCAGCAGTGGTTGTAGCTTTTTGTATCCTGTGCTAGGTTGTGTCATATCCTGGGTAATCTAGTCTATTGTGTGTAAAGTGGGTCCTTTTTCATTAGGGGCAACAATTTACAGACTTTTCTCCCATCCAATATTTTATTACTTTTATATTAGTACAGTCAACTCTACTTTAGTACATTCTAGTGCAGTTTCAACTATGTACTGTACATGTTAGTGTGTACTGTAAGAGTGTCGTCCTCAACAAACCCACTAGTTATAGCGTAATTCAGCTGCATGTGTAGCCTATCATTAAAACCCTTCTGACAAAGTGATAATGTCCCTCTGTGTTGAAGTGGTTAGCCAGTGCTCGGCCTCTTTGTGGTGAGAACATTATTATCCCGGCCTGGCTGCCTAGCGTTAAGCCTTGAATATCACACATAAACACAGGCATACAGTGAAGCTATAAATACACATAACACACAAACACTCTGCTTTACACAAGTAGAAAAGCGGTAAAATGTTTTGTCCTTGTCTTGGCAGGTTTTATTTCTTTCTTTCATGGTTCTGTCCTGCCCAGTTCAGAGGCTCCTGGAAAGTAGGGCTGGCACTGTGAGAACATTTGGGCCTGTTGGGTTCTGTCCACACGGGCAAGCTACAGGGACAGCCCCGTGCCAGGGAAAAAAAAAAGGTCCCCAGATCTGGTATTATGGTAATGTGATTTGTTAATTCAGTGGCTCTGTTTGAGGGAAATCTGCCACCAACACCTGCCACCGTTTCCAAAGGCAAGGACACAGATCAGCTGTGACACGGGCTTTATTAAATAAACAAACCAGGTCCCCCATAACAGCATTTGGTGGAAGGCACCATCAATTCTTATACATTTAGATCACAGCGATTGGAGATGACACATATAAGCTATCCCACTGTCTCACACACACACACACAAGCACCACAGACTTCCTCCTGTGTGTGTGTGTGGAACAGTGTGTCTTTTTTGTCTTGGTGTGTGCCAAGTTGTTTGTGTTGGCCAATCTGCACGCGAGTGTGTGTGAATTCACCAAGTGTCTTTCCATTCCGTCTCAGAGTTTCCCTGCCAAAAAAGATGATGACTGATGTATTTTTCAGACATAGTTCCACAATCAAAGAGGCTCTTGTGGCCTTTCTGGTGTGTGTCATGTAAATTTTATAGAATGGGGAGCAGAGGAGAGTCACAGACAGTACACTACAGCTCTGGGAAGCTTAATGTGTGTTTGCCTTTAACTCTGACGGCTCGTCTTTTCTCCTGTCTCTCTCGCTTCCTCAACACTTATGCCCTTCTCTGCGGATCAAGGGGCGGTCAAAGCAGTATCTCACAAGGCCCTATGCCTTGTGTCAGATGGAGTGTGTGTGTGTGTGTATAGATACTGTGTGGGATTCCACAGTCGAGGCGTGTGTATTTAAAGTACAGCAACAATCTATGACCCTTTCATGCATGTAAAGGTCCATTTTGCCCATATTTATCCTTGATTGAAGGAATACAATAATGGTTCAGTCGGATTCACAAAATCCTTTCTGTTTGTTTTGGTCAGTTCAGGTCATAGACTGTGCCTGTATTATCTTCCCTGTTTTACATTTCTCTGTAATGACTCTGTGTTGTGTATGTGTGTTGTGTATGTGTGGTGTGTATGTATGTGTGTGTGTGTGTGTGTGTGTGTGTGTGTGTGTGTGTGTGTGCATGTGAAATTGAGCGTGTGCGTTTAGGCCCAGAAGTAATCCTGAAGAGGGGAATCCAGGCCCACACATATTTTCCTCAGCTGTGGTTCTGGCAGGTTCTAGGCCTGCTGTGTGCTTTTCTAATGATTCAATTGGCTCAAAGAGCATATGCTCTCCTCCACATCATAAACTGCAATTAGATGTGTTGTAATGTGATTTGTGAGTGTGTGTGTGTGTGTGTGTGCGTTTGTGTGTGCACGCGCGTGTGTATGAGAGGAGGGGTCGGATGGACCGGTGGTTACAGCGGAGGAAGAAACACAGACATTGTGAAAGTTTGGTAATCAGATTCCTGCTCTTTTTATTGAGTTTGAAAGACAGCGAAAAGTAATGTGAAGCGCTCTTTAAAACAGTAGCTTCTCGCCAGCTGTTTATTTGGCCTTGGTGATCTGGCGTAGCCCCTCCAGGGCGGAGCGCATGATCTTTTTACAATGAGAACTTTTCAAGGCATTAATGGGAGCTTTTCATAACATATGCAGGCTGTATGTTGTGACCCTCATTGTGTTGTCAGCGTACACACGCACACACACAGACACACACACAGACACACACACACACACAACGGTGTATCATACACCATAAGAAGTCAATTCATGTTTAGACTTTTATTTGATATAAATCCGTTTTTTACAAAGCTGTTGAAGGTACACTCTCTCCTGTACCTACAAGCCTGAAGCTGAGGAAGACTCAGAAGACAGTAAACGGTCACATCTGCGGCCTCCGCTGCCAGGAGACAGGAGTTTACCCAGTTAAACCACTCCAGTTGGCTTCAACCGCTCCTCTGCCAGGGTGCCGCGCCCCGCTCGCCATGTTTACTGTTCAATATTGATAGACATCTGGAGTGCCATGCCTCCACCGTCAAACTTCACTGGGGCTTCTCGGTGTGTCACCCGCACACGCATGCATACACATGCACCTGCACACACACACACACACACACACGAGCACACATAAAACATGCACACAAATTTACTTTGCTTCACAGTAAGTCAGATTTGGGACCAGCATTATTTCTCTGGAATTTATAGGATTTGCTGTTTCATCAAAGGCACACAGCTTTGGCAAAAAGCTGGAAACATATTAGGAGGTTTATCAAATTAATAAGCCCTTGTTGACGAATATACTAAACCCATAATCTATAACATGTCTAAGACAGTGAGAACAGTTCCACTGTTACGTTAAGCCATAGTCTTTGGCATTTGATAACATTATAACATTACTATTGTGGACAGTAGCAGGGATTTGGATGCGTTTCATTGTCTCTGCTTAGCACTGGCAAAATATAATAGTGTCTCTCTCTCTCTCTCTCTCTCTCTCTCTCTCTCTCTCTCTCTCTCCAGCCGGCAAAGCTGCATTGTTTTGTGTTCGAGGAAAAAGGTCCTGATGTTTAGAGAGAAATGGAACTTGTCAGAAAGCATCAGCAGGATTGACAGACTTTCAAGAGCTCCGCTTTCACCACAAGCCCCCTCGCGTTAGCGAGAGGGAGAGGGAGAAAGAGAGAGAGAGAGAGAGAGGGAGAGAGAGAGAGAGAGAGTGAGAGAGAGAGAGAGAGAGAGAGGGGTCAGATTGGAAACATGTGTTGTGTGAGCTCCGTGCAAAAAGACCCTCCTCCGTCCCATTAGTGGAGAACCTGGAGTACAATGTGCTGCGGTTTGCTAGACACAAAAGAAGGAGAGAGAGAGAGAGAGAGGGAAAGAGAGAGAGAGAAGGAGAGAGAGAGAGAGGGAGGAGGTCGAAAAAAAATGGAAAAACAAGTCTCTTTTGTCTTTTCTTAATTATTCATGCCCGCGAGGTATGCTCTTTCTGCTTTGTTTTTGTCAGCTGACACATGTACAGGTACAGCGGCACAGGCACTGTGTGTGTGTATATTTATGTTTGTCTACGTCTGTGTTTTCGTAATTGCGCAGACCTTCTAGTCACATACATTTCTGTCATTTTCTGTGCAAATGAGTGTGTGTGTTTGTCTATCGCCGCGTCCGATTGTTGTTGTTTCCTCAGCAGACACAATGGCTCTGTGCGAGCCAGATGCATGCGAGTGACACAGGGAACCAGTCCTCCTCCGCCAGTGGCAGCGTTTTCCTCAGCCAAAATCAAAGTGGAGGAACGGAGAGCGGCAACGGGCTGGCTGGCATGAGCCGACAGGGCCTCTAGTAACAACGCCAGACGACGGCGTCGCCGCGGCGACCCTGGCCCGCGCTCTAATCGCTTCAAATGAAGCGATGAAGGGAGCCCAAGCGCTCCTATTCCGCAAGGTGCTGCACTTGTTTGTGCAGAATGTCTGGCAATTAAAAATAATTGGGAAGCAGGTTTGTCTGTGAATCTTCCAACAGTGCCAGTTATGATCTAATGAAGCTTCATTAGGCATGCAGAAAGCTGAGAGCGCTGTATGACAACGGCAATTAGCCAGGATCATAGGCAAAAAGGAGAAAAAAAATCATTAAAAAATACCCCGGCCAAGATTAGCTTTTCACTTAATGACCAATTCATTAGCTAATTGATTTCTTATTAGTTACAGGCAGAGTCACTGTTTGGGGTACTGGCGCCGGTAATTAACAACGTTTACACCATTAGTCAATTGCCTCGTTTTCCAGCAAAACAACTTTGGAAAGGGAGTGTATCGGCAGGCTTAGGGCCATTTGCTCCTCTGCAGTGCTATCTCTTTACTATGGAGAGGGGAAGGGGTCTCCCCGCACAGGGGTCATTAACACAGGCTAATACCTACTGATTACACAGTCATGTCATGTGATCGCGCATTTGGTAGACGGCTAGATGGACGAGGGGTCTGGAGAGGGATGAGAGAAGGCGAGGGATGCTATCTTTAATTAGAGAACGAAAAAAAGGAGATCAGAAAGTGCAATGCGGATTTGTTATGTTTTATATTTCATGTGACAGTCGAACAGAGGGCCTGCCTGCACCTGTGGATCAGGGGTGTCAAATGAATTGAGAGAGAATTAGATTAATTATTGCTCTTGGCCAGTGAGGCTGCTGCCGACTTGTGAGTGTCTTTCGCCTTCCGTCAGGCCTTAGTTAAGGCAAGGCGATGCAGATGGATGACTAGTGACAGCTGCTGTCTGCCTATAGCAGCTTACTCAGCTAGCAACTGGAGAGTGATAATCACTATCTTGAGGGGGAACACCAGCCTAGACCGGTACCTCTTATTTTAAGCCATCAGAATTCTGCATCAATGCTCTGATTATTGGTCAAATTCAGCTGCTTAATCCCCACACAATATGTGGAATATGCCTTTTAACTCCTCCAGTATTTATTATTGCCAGTGACATAACTGCCTGATGCTGTTTCTATTAATATTAATATTATATTATATTAGTATAACAGCTTGGCGATGTTATATTTATTTTTATATTAATAATAATTAATATAATATTCATAATATTATAAAGAATGCTAATGTTATGATTACTAGTTAATACAGTACCCAGTACATCATAACACAGTTATAATGACATCACGTAGCATTTGTATGCACCAATCAGCTTCTTCACTTTTATAACTGTTCTTCACGTCGTATTTTAACTGCATTTTTAACTGTCTTCATTCCTGTAGTCCCTTGTCTGTCTGCATGGGATACCACAGACATGTTTTAATGTCTCCTTCACTACTTTGTTAGCAAATAGTTTAACAATGTGTGTAAGTGTGTAAAGAAGAAATACAATAAATGGATGAAACAAAAATGAAAGAAGTCTTGAAGAAGTTTGTAAATAAAACAGGGTATATGAAATATTTGCAACAGGTGCAAAGGTACTGTAATGTTGATTAAAAAGAAAATTAGCAGCATGCCCAATACTAAAGTAATCTGCACATATTATAAAATATAAAGCTAGCATGCTAATGCTTAGGTCACGGCACCCTTCCTTTCTTCCTTCCTTCCTTACAGTAGATTAACTCAATGAAGGGAATAGAGGGAGAGAGAACTATAGCTTCACTCTGGTCACCAGTTCACCAGTCTCTGAAAAAAAAGAGATAAAAGGATGGAGTGATGGACGCATGAAAAAGCGTGATTTGACCCATCAAAGCCTGCCTTGAGCCAACAGACACAGCCTGCGGCTGTTGCCTGATCACACTCGCTAGGTTCACGTGCGCGCATTTGTGCACTTACTTGCACGCTCTCAAACACACACACACGCACACACACACGGTAGTGCATGGCTTGTGTTTGGTTGCAGGAGCTTGTGCTGTGCTGTCCTGGGTGGATACCATGGTGTTTACTAGATGTCGCCTGCTGTGGGAGGTCTCACCTTCTGTCTAGAACCGAGAGATGTTCAGCCACTCCCTCAGAAACCTGCAGGAAGTTACAGCCTTGTCTCACACTGAGAACATTACTACTGCCCAATGCTTTCTCTCAGCTTGTGATGGTGTGTGTGTGTGTGTGTGTGTGTGTGTGTGTGTGTGTGTGTGTGTGTGTGTGTGTGTATTTGTGTGTGTTTGTGTGTGTAGCCTGGTTTGTTGACAATGAGAGTAAGTCACCATATGCCCGTGTAATGAGGGAAGCTGTATTGGGTACCAGTAGGTTTAGCTAGAGGGGGGCAGTGAGTCACCTCGCGGCTCCAGCGACAGATTGCTGATGCTGTCCAATCATACGACCTCTGAACGCACTCAAACAAGTCTGCTTTTCCTCCTCTTGTTTGGTGTCCTCTTCTCACATCATCATTATCAATGTTTAGCTTTCTCCAGTGTGGAGGATAGTAAATTATCATTATTATTATTATTATTATTATTATTATTATTATTATTATAGTAATATTACTCTGTACCTATGGCTCCCATTGTAAGGTGAAGTATTATAAAACGGCTTAAAAAACCCTGTTCAGACCCCGCTTGATTGACACGTCCCTGACTCTCCTTTGTCAGTCTTGTTGCACCTGTTAAGGCGGGCCAACTGACATCCTCCTCATGATTGACGAGTATATTCATGTTGCTGACCTCAGCACATTCTCAGAATACAGCAGCTATGCCCAAGTTCAGCCCGGGAAGACGTCTAATCGGCCCAAATAACTTGAAACCCCCATGTGGGTTTACTTCTGTGCAATTCCATCTCTCGTGACATGAATGTTATTGTGATTGTTATTATTATATTGTTAGCATTATTGTCTTGTCATGTTTTCATCTGATAAATTCACAAAGATTTTCCCTGAATTAATTATTTCATTTAATATACCACAATTATTTATTGTGCTATATTATTATTATCTAAAGACAAGATACACAATTAGAATTGCTGAAATCAGAGCGGTAACAACACATTTCTGTAGTTTAATTTTTTTAATGAAAATAGTAATTTGTCTATGCACACTATTCTGTTCTCCCTTCATCCTGTTTTCTTTTCCTCATCCATTCTTAGGTTTTCACATCCTTTTCTTTCTCTTTCTCCCCCTTTGCTCTCTCTTTACGTCTGTCCTATGTGTGTCAATCTGTCTGTTAATTAATTCTAATGAGCTCATCCATCGAAGACTTCCATTTGCTCGACCCCGCAGCATAAATCTCACTCTCTCTCTCTCTCTGTCCCCATCTCTCTGTCTCTCTTTCTCTCCGCCATGAACAGGCTCTCCCATCTCTCTCCTCTCTCTGGACCACGCTCTAATTGCATGATTGAGAAAGTGTAGCTCCACTCCATAAAAGCCTGTCTGTGTGTTTGTGTCAAATGGCTGCGCTCTGGTTGACACCATAGGGACCCCTTATAGCCTGCTGTGGTGTGAGACACACACACACACACACACACACACACACACATACACACACACACACACACACACACACACACACACACACACACAGTTAAAAACAAACACTTATTGTAAATGGTCCTCATTGGTCTCTGAAGACGTAGTTAACATGTCTGTGGGATGGGTTCCCTGCCAAGAGGGAACTTGATCCATATCAACATTAGCCAAATTAATTTCTCTTTCAAGCCATGGCTGGCTAACACTGTTCAATTTAGGCTTCATCCAGCCCCACAGTGCAAGCAGCACAATAATAATAAATAATTAATAAATGGACAATCATGATGGATACTAATTGAAGTCACCGTCACGCAAGCGAATGTACGGGCTATTGTTTATCAAAAAGAAGCTACTGCGCTGGAATACCAATGAGAATTATTCTTTGACCAACACAACTGGCTGCGTCCCCTTAAAGATGATGATGTAAACCCAGTGAAATAAAACGCACACGGGACGCCCAGACACTTCTAAACAACACATAAATAATAAATCCTGTTAGCCTTTATTCACAGGTTAGCTTTCCCTCTGTGTGCCAAATGATCAATGTCCTTATATTACCCTCATGTAGTCTCCACAGACCTGTTCCCAAAACACCCCCCCACCCCCCTCCCGGCCTTTCATGTTGTCCTCTGGGAGGCGAACAAGACATGATCCTCTATACTGTGAATAAGAAGCTAAAATACCATGTGATCAGTCATGAATTATTTGAAAACTATTGATTTGTATAAATTCTTACTTGTTTCCCCAAAGCCCGGCATGATAGGCCATAATAACCATCGGCATGGGAACGTGGAAATAAAATACAATATTGCAGATATTTAATAATCTAAGAAAATCATTTTACAAGAATGCAAAAAATTGCTTAATGACTCATGGTAACCTAAAATCATGGGAGAGAGAGAGACACAGAGAGAGAGAGAGAGAGAGAGAGAGAGAGAGAGAGAGAGAGAGAGAAAGAAAGAGAGAGATGTTTTGGGGAGTGTTTGCTTTTTAAAGCACTGTCAGAGTTTTCCCTGCAAATCTGCGCAGCATTTGAGGGAATAATGTCAATTTCATGCCCTCTTTTGGTTGGGGGGCCCTCGTACACTGTGGGCAGTGGATAACAGTTGATCAGTAGAGAGTAGAGAGAAATAACAACCTACATATTCCCAGAACATCCCAGTCTGGTGCATGCTAATGTTCAGCACAACATACCATATTTTATCTGGGATTTGCCCTTAAAGCCTTATTTAGATGGCAGACTAAGCTTTTGAACATGGAATAGTGTCTATTCTCGATGGACCGGAGCTGCAGCTCTGGAAGAGGACCTAAATGAAGGCACCAGACAATACAACAACCCTGAGAGGCCCGAACTCTGCAGACAGAAAAGGGGAGCCATGATAGACCAACACTTAATCACTGTCATTAACATGACTGGAGGGTAAATCCAAGCTCCTGGGAGGAATGGATCACATTGGGCGACCATAGGATGAATTATATTATCTGTTTGTTGGCACTGGACCACATCTGTATGAACAGCTGTTGGATGAAAGCATATAGTGTTTTTTATTGCGTTTTGCCTGCAATCTGCCCCTACAGTGCGACGTGAGGCTTTCAGACAAGCGTTCATGGAGATTACAGTGCATTAGAAGCTGAAATAGCAAAAGTGGCTTTTTTTTTTTAGCTGAAATTGTAGAACTCCCCTGTGGGGCCAAGCATTACATTTATGGAATCAAATCTGGAATATATAGGGGTGCATTTTTAGGACTGAAGTCATTTGAAATGTTCACTGTAAAAAAGTTACAAAACATTTTAAAGGAGAAAATTCTGAAGCTTGTTTAAAACCCACACAACACATCATCACTAAAAGTGACTACCCCCTTAAATGGATAAAAATAATAATAATTTGGCAAACATTGTAGAATGTTCCGAACCGCATTCAGAGTCATTCATGCTTCCACTCATGAGATATTAGTCTGGCACAGAGATCTACATCATTTACGTCATAAGAGCATGATATAATACAGTATTTTGTGACCTTATGACAGATTCTACAATCCGAATTTTGCTTTATGTAAAATGTATAGGAAGCTTGAGAGGCTGCAATATTCTCGACTTAAATAGTCCTATATATACTGTGATTGATGAAAATAACTGAAAATATTGTGACAATATTGTTATATTTTGGCCGTAACACCCACCCCCCACACCTCCTCCCCTCTTCTGGACTTCTCACTCTTCTCACTAAAGCAGGCTGTTTGCATGTAAGGCTGATGTATGATCAGTCAAGCAACATTGTCCTAATTGACTCAACACCTCCCAATGTTCTCTTGCTTTCTCTCTCTCTCTCTCTCTCACTCTCTCTCTCTCTCTCTCTCTCTCTCTCTCCTCCCCCTTCCAACTCGGTCGCTTGGTCCTCCCTCCCCTTCTCCGTGCCTCGTGTACAATCTTATGGATTCCCTGATAACATTCCAGACCCTAACACACAGGCAGATGGAGCCGAACGTGTAAGAACATCATTAATGCTGCCGGGACACGAGAAGGATTATTGGCGGTAAAGATAATGTGTTTACCTGTTAACCTCGTACAGACACGGATTTATGTGTTAACGTCTGCCTATAACACTCAACATTAAAATGATCAATGAATTGAAAGAAAATATATGACTCATGTAGGGCCTATTATGACTATACTTTAAGGATAAGCCTAGATCGTGTTTGTTTGTTTTGTCCTGATTGTTCAAATAGTTACATGTGTCACTTGTAATAAACATAAGATTGCAGACATCAATTCAGCTTTATGGGCATATAGTTATATGCATCAATCACAGTAGCCTACCTTACATGTGGTCTTCACACAGAACTTTTTTATTTTTATATTGAGACATGTGCAATTTATCAACAAATAGGAACAAATGACATTTTTAAATAAAGGAAATAACATGACAATGACATGCATTACAATAATAGTGATAATATTATGATTGTTATCATTATTAATACCGTATTATTGTAAACGTTATAAATTACTTTTGGTTCATTTTTTTTTTTTTTGTAGTTACAGTAATTACAGCACGTCTCCTTGTGCGCGGCCAAGCAAATTCCTAACAGCAGACCACAGATCTTTCAGTGAACGTAATGCCGTGTGGTGGTCCTGCATGGATGTGTTCCCCGTCTGTCTCGTGGCCTGCCACGCTGGTCAAAAATAATAATAATAATAATAATAACAATAACAAAATAAAACACCAAGCCCTTTCCAGGGAGGGTATACGTGTAACCAGGGAGGGCGGGGTGTGTTGACACGGTTGGCGTCGTTGCGGAAAACGAGAAATACGATTGAGGTCCCTTTAAGAAACGCTTGGCCACTAAACTGAAGCGACGCCGCGTGAAGAGCGCCCCTCTCTCTCTTTTCGATCAGTGTTCGCGAGTTCTGATCTCCTCGAGGCAGTTGTTGGTGCACGTGGGCACCGCGCGTCAATGGAAATAAATGCAGTCATTTCCACAGCCATAAATTCTTTGGAGAACTCCAATTTGGAGTCCGCTAAAATGGGGAGGAAGTGGAAATTCTGTTTCCAGAGCTAAATTACCTTGAATATCGTGTTCGTCGATTTTGTATTGATGATAATAATTTCAGTTTTAAATATTTCACTGATGTGTTGTAAATGTTGGACATTTCGAATTATAAATTGTAACAGTAGGCCTACTTTATAGGCAAATATATTGAACGCTGTTCTACTCTGATAGAAAACATGGGCTATAGGCCTATTCTGCCTATTACACGTTAGCCAAGACAACACGCGTGCTATATATGTGTTAGCGTGGGGATCTGTATTCAATATTGATATATTTATAGCACAATTGTGGAAATAGATATGCAACAAATAACCACAACAAATGGCAACTTGTAGGCCACGCGAGGCCACGCGTGAACGATGCACATTTTATTTATTCATTCATTCTAATCATTCTAATTATCTGACGTTTGTGGCGCGTTGTTCTTGTTACTGACTACACACACCTTTGTAAACCCCGGGTTGTTCAAAAGACGATGCTTATCTTCGGGCGCGCAGATGTTTGAGTTGATTTAGGTCCATTAGCAACAAAAGGCGCCTCTTCGTGGCACGAGTGAGAGACCTAGCCCCCCCCGTCAGCTGCTGTGATGTGAGTCGGCTTGCTGACAAACGCAGAGAAATCAAAACGCGTCATTACGGAGCAGAGCCACGAGCGCATTTAGACACCACGGGCCGGGGCGCTCGGGGTGGCCATGCCCAGGGGAGCGCGAGCCCCTCTCGGCCTCTTGTGTTTGCGCGTTGGATAGACTCGCGGCACAGATAACGTTGATCCATTGTGTACTCAATGAACCAACTATAAATATAGGGAACATCGTTTCACTGCTGATATCCATTGATTTGTAACAGGAGCCATGTATGATTTAGTGAACACCCAGGGGGATATGGGTCAAAAAAGAAGGCAATCCTGTTTAGATTGGTGTACTATTAATCTAGACCTACTTGTTCGGTGGAAATTAAAAGACATATTTACCTGCTGATTTAAAAATCGAATTTAGATTTATTTGAACTGTTTCTGAAAGCATAGCCGTTGACGTGCTGTGTTGAACTCCAAACGATTAGACATCCGTCACTTCTAAAAGTAGGCTAACAGTAAAAAAGTGGTGGGCAAAATGTTACAGCCTGATGTGAAGTGTAATAACCCATACCAATAAAAAAAATATAAAAACGCATGAATTCGGGAATTTTATAATATCCACATGTAGGTCTAACAATTTCGTTTATTTTCATGGCTATTCACAATGAAATATTCACACGTCATATTCACTTTGAATTATATTTTGTGTTTTGATTGCCTGAAATTATGACTGACCAAAAAATCGTTAGTGCAACGAGCCATATAATCTAAAAAAATGAAGGGCTATATGTGTTTGAAGCATACATTAACTCTCAATAATATTTGTCTTTTCAGCAACAGGAAAGTGACAATCGCGTGAACCGCGATGGGCCTCTATCATAATCACTTTAACGACATTATTGCCGTATTAATTAAATATCGCTCGGTGTCTTCTCGCGCGCTCACGATACCGTAGGCGTCTTAATGAGCCGTAATTGAATTAACCAGCTCCATCAGGGCATTGATTTTTGCAAAAGCTGCTGAAAGTTGAATTCTGAAAAGTCTGAGCCGCCTGTAATTGCCCAAGACACAGAGATGGGGGGGCTGGGCCGAGGTGGCCCTGTATAAATAGTGCGCTCTCAAATACACAGTCATAACAGCAGGAGTGTTCTTACCTCTCCCCACCCCTTCTATCGCTGCTATCACGACAGAACGCACGGCGAGCAGAACAGCAGAGCGTAACGGCACTGTGCTTGTTTACGGTGGATTTCCGTGTTTTCAGGACCACTAACGCACAGCCATGGAAGAACTTACGGCGTTCGTCTCGAAATCGTTCGACCAGAAGACCAAGGAGAGCACTAAAGAGAGTATCACGTACAGGGAAGTTTTGGAGAGTGGCTTGGCAAGGGCGAGGGAGCTGGGCAGTTCGGAGACCAACCTGCAGGACATAACGGAGAGCAACCACTGTCCCGTGCATCTGTTCAAGGAGCACGTAGAGCTAGAAAAGGAAAAACTGAAGGACTTTAATGTTTCCAGGGCCTCAGAAGGTAAGCGTTTGTATTTAGCCTGGCTTAAAAATGTCTGAAAACAATTCTCTGAAGTGCAGCCAAGATCGACGGTAACGGCTTTCTACAGTGCATATAGGCTATAGCCCAATCCGTGTACCGCGAGTTTTATTGTAATATATTAAGATACCGATTTTCACTTCATCTACATCCATAACTTAGCCCACAATTTTTCGTAGCCTATTATTATTGTATTTGTTTCGTATTCGTTTTGTGCGCCGTTTCTTCATTAGCTTACGAACCGAAGTCTGACCACTGTCTGAACTGGCTGATGTAGGCTGTAGCCTAGCCCATATAGTCCAAAGTCAACACAATAAAGAATCTCAGTTCAAATGTTAAATTCGTGTAAACTGATAATTCATGTGGAATTTAGCAATAGGCCTAGACTCGACTGCTTTAAAATTTGGCTATTTTAACGTGATCACCGTTACCAAAGTGAATTGACTTAATGGGCCTTGAAGACACTAGAGAGTTTTTATTTTTATAGAAGTCCATTTTGTCTCTTAAAGCTGGACCGTTTGTCAACCTGTTAGTCGGGTGTAATGCCTAATATTCTGCTATTTTAATCTACAACCGGTGCAAAAAACTGCGTTATTTTGTCGTTTTTCGGTTAAAACAACCTTTCGTGAATAGCCTGATGACAGGGAAAATGTCGATAGTGTCAGAAACGTTAATGAATATATTAAAATGAACTGATATAAAAAACATATTTAGATTTTTTCAAATATTGGCCATAATATTACAAAACTAGGACGAAGACGGTAATAGTTTGGTAACAATAGTCTTGACAGTATAGGCCTATTCAATATCAATAACAATAAGAGGTATAAAGCTATTTATGTAAGTTTTTAGGCTATTTGTAACGTAATAGGCCTAGTTATAGTATAATTTAATCACGTTTTATGAGCAAATGTTAAGCTCGCAACAGTTAAAACGTGCCAGGACATAATCTGTTTTACAAATGGTGGTAATGAGGCCTAACCATCTGTATATAACCGTTACTTTCTCCCTGCTCTTCAGATCTGTATATACTTATGCAACATGTCGGCTATTGACCAATTATTGTTATTCTTTATAGGGCTAGGACTGCAACAGAGACACAAAGCTTGTATTTTTGGGGAAAAGCATAGCACAGGCCCCCATGAGAACTGAAAATGTGTAGTATAGGCCTTATAGCTTATAGTGTATATCCGAGCCTTCTAGGACAATTTTAACAGTCCTTGTGTAAAATGGACCTTTGACTTGTGACCGTGTGTGTACGGCTTGCGCGAAGTGTGTTTTGCCTCAGAAGTGTAACATGAACATGTTCACATTCGTGTTTATTTTAACGTGGGCGTTTTAAACAGGGATATACGATTGTAAGGAGAAAAAAGAAGACGTGAAATCAGAGGACGAGGACGCCCAGAGCAAACTCAAACAGCGGCGGAGTCGCACAAACTTTACCCTGGAACAGCTCAACGAGCTGGAGAGACTGTTCGACGAGACTCACTACCCCGACGCCTTCATGCGGGAAGAGCTCAGCCAGCGGCTCGGCCTGTCCGAGGCCAGAGTGCAGGTGAGTCGAACCTGACCCGGCTCACAACTCACACACACACACACACACTATAACACGCACACGCAGATTCCACTATTGTTAGGAAAACATTCGTATTCCTAATGTCAATATTCCGAGGGATAGTCAAATATGAATGTGCGTGTACGCGTTCGCATAGGCCCACACGAACATTTTGCATTTTTTAGAATGTTTACATATTCCAAAGAATAGTACATGTTTGCCTGCGCGCGCATCGACGGGTTCTAATAATTTCCAAAACCACAAACGTAAAGTCCAATTACGTGCAAGTGCACGCTGCTCGTGCACGACAGCGTTTGAATGTTGATCTGCCTGGGATGAGATTGAATTCGTCCTGGGTCGATTTTGCATGTATATAATTATATTTTGCAAGAATAATTATATATATATATATATATATATATATATATATATAGGCCTAACTAATGTAAAAAAATTAAACATTAATGCCACAATCCTCTACATGATAACATTGATCTTCAAATCATGGAGCTAACTAAAATAAGCGTTTATATATAAAATATAACCCTTTGAGGAAATATATATGATGAGCATATTTCACTTCTTTCTTGACTTTTTGACCCCAACTTAAGACGCTGTAGTATTGATTTCAGAGGCCGTTTTGAAATCATATATTTGTCTTTAAGTTGTTTACTGATTGTAATTATTTAATAAACTGTAACACTTGGTTATGGACCATCATAAAAAGTGCAAAGCTTCTTTGCTTTCAACATGCAACAAGATCAGAGTTTGGGCAGATAAGGCTACCTAATCAATAGGCCTGCAAGAGACTAGTCTACCAAGAAACCGTTTTATAACGGTCATAATATTCCTAAAGGGATTAAACCGCTAAAAGTAAAACTTTTACAGATTTGTGATGTTTGTGATGAAATTACCTTTGTTTATTCCCGTGAGGAAATTACATGGATAGATAAAAGCCAAGAAACATCCATTATTACTTTCGATAATTATATTCCACTACAATCATGAAAAGTAAATATTAAATAAATATTAGTCTATTCAAAGTAAAAACCAAATTAAAATTTATAAAATGAGAGCATCCAAAGACATCAAATAGGACGGCTCAGTAAATTCACTCAGTAAATAGCCTGCCTTATACAGATACAGTAGGCTCCACTAATATGTGATAGGATAGGAAATAAGGAGACTGGTGAGTCTAGGACTGTCTTTTCTACTAGAATAAGTCTATGTGCTGGAATAATCTGACACTATCATTAAAATTAACGACGATCTTGAATGGCTGCTTCACGTTCTTGTGTCAACTCTTGTGCCTCCCCATTTTCTTTGTAATATCTGCCATCGGCTTGATGTACTGTCCCCATAAAAACACATTAGAAATAACTCAATTCCACCGCAACTCTGCCGCTGTTCAGCCATCTAATCGGGTGAATAAACGACAGAGGTTTGTATGGTGCCATTTCGGTCGCAACATTCTAGCAGGATGAGTATGGTGTAACACACTATACAGCCCATAATGTAGCCTAATCTTGTTGTGCAGTGCAATGCTAGGGAAGGACTTCCCTGATCACAGGGCTGTTGGGGCTGTTGTAAAGCTATAGGCCCAGAGACCGACTTAGCCTATAGCCCTACAGTATCTCATAGACAAACAAGATGCGTAAATAAAGCATTTTTCTGGAGAGGGGCGCGTTTTCGATCTGAAACCAGATCTATTGAAAGTGAATTGCGGGCCACGTGGCTGATCAAGGTATTAACCTGCACTTATCCAAGGCACCAGAAGCCCCGCTCCGCGCGCAGCTGTCACGAATCTAATTGAAAGTTATGAGAGCTTGGTGAGGAGCAGGCAGTAATTCGATTACGACTAATATCTTTCGCTTTCTGCTGCACAGCTAAATTAAATGTCATTATTCACTGTCTCTAATAAAAATCAAAAGGAAATGAGATTAGGGTATTTGTGAAGCGCATCATTGAGTGGTCCTTAATGAAGAAATAACTGTCTGAATCAGTGTAGTTCACTTTACTTAACATACTGGCACGTAATTGGAATTGATCCAGTCCCGTCTGACTTTAGTCTGGATTGGGCTTAAAGTTTGTGTTGTGTCGATGTACAAAAGCACCTCTGGCTTTCAGGAACACCCGACCTTAACTCGTGTTTGCTTACAAGGGTTCAAAATTAATACATTAAATATTAATATTATTATCATTGTTGTGGCTGTTGTTATTTTTCTATTTTCAACGACAGGAAGAACAACAACAATAATAGCCTAATAATAATACTACTGCTAGCCTAATACTACTATAATATATCTTTCACGCACGTTTTGAGTACGAAACATCTCTCTTAAATGATCTCTGAGCCATCAGCAAGCTAAAGGCCCTGTCAATAATGTATTATGTTATCGACAAGCGTTGTTGCTGTCTCATCGACACGTGTTTAACGACTTGCTTGTAGCGTCAAATGGCTGCAGCACCTTGAGTTATTAGAGGGCGCCCTTTGTGGTTGTGCTAGTCGCTAATTTCGCAACTGTAAATGATAATCATTACAGGGTCGGAGGGGAGCGAAGATAATGTTATTCACGGAGGCAAATTAGGTTGATGATGATTAACAATAGGCTATAGCCTACAGCCTCTGCTCCAAGATAGCGAGCAAATTACAAGGTAGTTCATGTTTTTTCTTTCACTGAAACCCACACCCTTTAAATCTTAATGGATAAAATAATTTGATACAAAACAATGTTTTTTAGGTTTTGGGCTGTATAATAAAAATATCTATTTTTTAATAGAATTTACAGAGCCTGTGCACATATTAAAAGTACTTCGGTTATGATTAAATAAAGAGGGGATCCGAAATTTGTTACATTTAAATGTATCCTTTATTTCTGTCTTTATTTATTTTTTCTTGCCTAATAGATTGCATATTTTATTTTCATTACAGGTTTGGTTTCAAAACAGAAGAGCAAAATGTCGAAAACAGGAAAACCAGATGCACAAAGGTAAATTTTAAATCTATTTAATCTATTCATGCTATATATCTAATTTATTTAAAAAAAAAACAGTATGCATAATATACTGTTCATAAAGTTCAGCAGTCTCTTCATTTTTTTTTTATTACGATAGGAATATTTCTATTAACATTTTAACTGTAAGTGAAAATGTGTTGCCTGTCTGCCTCCTGATCTCACATAACACCACCTGTCTGGCTGCCTGACAGACATCTCTCCCTTCTCCCCAGGTGTTATTCTGGGCACCGCCAGTCACCTTGACGCCTGCAGAGTCGCTCCCTACGTCAACATGGGAGCCCTGCGGATGCCCTTCCAACAGGTAGGGCTGCTTTTCTCACATCCATACCGGGGAGGTAGCGAGAGTCCAAATTTAACCAGGACTAATCAATCACTATTATTACACGCGCGTGCACAATTGTTCGGAGCGAGTAGGACCATATTCCGAAAAGTCTCTGGTTAGTGTGGGCTAATTATGATGTTCCCATTTCATATAACGAATAACACTATATTCCTAATCAGATTTATGATGAATATATTCCCGTTTTAGCATCTCGTAGGCTATAGGCCTATACTGCATTTGGAATTGTGTGTTTTCCGGAATTATAGCATAACATATTCTGTGCATGTGAACAGTGGTGGACAGTTTTCTCAGCAATAGGCTGTATGTTCTACGTATTGGAGCACAGTAGAGACCGTTCAAAACGCCCGTAAATCAGAGCGAATGTGTAAACATAGGCTACTTCCCTTGGCGTCACAATATGGCTTTGTGTGTGTGCGCATGGGTGTGTGTTTAAGGGTGTTTGGGTATGTGTCACCTAATGGAGATAGCCTACATTAGGCCGACTCATTTTAATGAATCTGCTAAATTGAGCTGATCAGACGAAATAGGCTACAGAGCGTCAGAGCGGGGTCATTAAACCCCGCTACACCTCCTCAGGCCCGTGCGGAGCAGGTGTAAAGTTAGAGGAGAGGTGGATACACATTTGATATGTTGCTATCTGCTGCATAGCGTCCTGGCTGGTGCGTTGCCGGCCTCGCCCCGTGAAAAGCAGTGTCCTAATTAAGCCAACCGTGCGGCAGGCTCCAGCACATAAAAGAGATGATGAAAGCGGCCCAGGGAGTGGGCTCTGATGGATATTGGCGCTGAGCTGCGTTGTCAGGGGTGGAGGCACTGGGCTTGCATACTGAGAGAGCTCGCTATGCAAGGCTGAGACAGGCGCTGGGCAGGGCACGTATGGCTACACACACACACACACACAGACACTTAACACCAGAGATATCACACAGCAGTGCACACACACAGAATATGCACAAAAGGATTATGTGTTAAATATGAGCATGTGTTGCAAACTTTTATGAACACATGCGCCCACAAACACATACTTACATATACTGACATAAACTAATGTATATATATATATATCGATCGATCTATAAATCTATATAGATCTATATAGATATAGATTTATTGATGTACATATCTATATATAGATATGTACATCTATATATATATGTAGATGTACATAGGCCTACAGTATATTCACCTGTTGTGCTGCATTTCACTCATGTCCTGTTCTAAAGTTGAATCAGGAATCAGGGAAATGTCCCCAGGGAGACATTTACTTCATGAGTCCAGTTCCAAGTTCAAAGAGGGAGTCACTTGGCTTTTAATCACTCTCTAAGTTTTGTCAGACATGATAAAAAAAGTAATAACATAATAGCATAGGGTTACTTATATGTGATGATTAGATTTTCAGTCCTGGTGCTCTGTGTATCTGGGCGGTGGGTGGGGGAGAGCTTTTTTACACAGTGCTTTATATTTAGGACTTGTAACACTGAAGTGCTGAGCAAGTATAAAAGGTATACTTAATGAAACTCTATACAGGAATATATATATATATATATATATATATATATATATATATAAATAGTATATTGATTTTCATTTTCCCCATCACTAAAATAACTTTTTTGTCATATGCAGTATATTAAGCTGACATTGGCTGAAATGTTTAGCCAAGATGAAACTTTGACAATTCGCTACATTAAATAAAAGTCTATTTTGGTTGGATGAGAAGGCAGAAAACACTTAGCAGTTTATGGTGTGTGTGTGTGTGTGTGTGTGTGTGTGTGGGGG
>JAOEHI010000014.1:623247-650247 GCA_025447815.1 Percopsis transmontana
TTTTTCTCTTCTTTTTTCTGTTTTTTTTTTTGTTTTGTTTTTGTTGGTGTGGGGGGGGGGGGGCGGCCTGTGTGTGTGAAAAACACGAGAAATCGCAAGAACCCGTTCACGTCTCCCTCTGAAGTGAGAGGATGCCTAATTTTCACTTACTTCCTATATAAAATAATTGCCAGGAATGTGCAAACCGATATTCTACGTTCCTTATGAATTCCCTTTTTCCTTTTGCTCAGGAAAATGTCTGGATAAATATTTATAACTCCAAATATGTGAATATCTTTTTAGTATAAAATTGTTTATTTATGCAATTGAATACATAATCAGCGTAACAAGATGGCGCCTGTTTCCAAGATGCACAACAGAGTTCTCGGTCTAAATTAAACAAATCTGTCCCGTGCTTTGGAAGGACTTTTGATTCTGGACCATTGAACTGGACGTGGTGTCTGAGAGCAACGTATAGGATTCATTAACTTCAAGAAAGGCTGACGTGAAAAAAGAGGGCTAATGCTTATAGGGTGTAGACCCTAACTATTTTCTTAAAAAATACACCGTAAGCAACCGCTTTGAGGGGGTAACACTTCAGGGGGAATTTACTAGTGTCAGACTGTGAAACCTAATTCTTCCACTCTCCCCCACACACACACACACACACACACGCACACGCACACACACACACATGGCCTGGGGCATCTGGGATCGACTAACGCACGTGTGTGTGTGTGTGTGTGTGCTCCGCAGGTCCAAGCTCAACTGCAGCTGGAGGGGGTGACCCACTCCCACCCTCACCTGCACCCACACCTGGCGGCTCACGCGCCCTACCTGATGTTCCCGCCCCCTCCGTTCGGACTACCAATCGCGTCGCTGGCCGACTCGGCCTCCGCTGCCGCCGCCGTGGCCGCCGCTGCCAAAAGCAACAGCAAGAACTCGAGCATCGCCGACCTGCGACTCAAGGCAAGAAAACACACGGAGGCTCTGGGACTCTGACCCCCACCCGGGCTGCCCCCTCCTCCGCTCGCCTTGACGCCCATAGCCGCCTCTCACGCCAGACTGGGCCCGCGAGGCGGCCATGACACTCACAGCTAAGACTAAACTAAACAGGAAAAAAAAAAAAAAACACTGAGTGAGAAATGAAAGAGAGAGAGAGACACACAGACAGAAAAGGGGGCGAGAGAGAGTGTGAGAGAGAACAGAAGGGGGGAGAACAGTGGAGGAGGAGAAAAAAAAAGAAACGGAGGAGGAGGAGGAGGAGGAGGGAGCAAGAGAATTGTCACAAAGCCAGCTGCCAAAACAAACCACTTGTAGAGAACGCTCATTAAATACCAATGAAATCACCTTTTACTTTTCGCCCAACAGGCAGGACTTCTGCGGGGCCAGTGGCTCAGTCCACTCCAGGCACAGATCACAACCCCGGGACCGTACAAACACATGTGGATGTCTGTCTGAGGGGCCGGGCCGGCCCGCTCAGGCAGGAAGACCCGTATAGCAAAGCAAAGTGGCAGGCGGCAGGGCCTAAACTTGACGCCCGCGGCTGCCGCGTTGAGAGGGGGGGGAGGGGGCGAAGTGAGGGGGAGGCAGGGAGGGGTGAGACCTACACACACACACACACACAAACACACACACACACACACACACACACACACCATCATTGGATGTCACCCGCCCCCCCCCCCCTCTCACTGAATAAAAAAAATTTATAATAATAACGATAAAGACCCAAAAATGGCCGTGTTTGTCTCCAACCACTGTGTTCCCCAGCTGCTGCCAACTGCATGAGTTCCTATGGAGGAAGACTGAGCTCTACGGGGCTGGCCTCCATCCCTACCTGACATAACTGTTTTTTAGCACTGCCACTCATTGGGCCGACTGCGCCCGCCCCACCCATGTAGTGAAAGGTCACTGTCCTCCATTAAGGTTTGATAACCTTTCGCTGCGGACTCTTTATTAGGAAAAGCAACAAATCCCCTCCGCCTCGGCTCGCGGGGTGCTGGGAGGAGACGCGTCACTCTGTGTTGCCGGGCATGTGTCAGCGAGGCGTCGTTTTGCATTTCTCCTCCACAATGTGCTCTCTCTTTCTTTGTTTCTTTGGGTTTATTGTGCTGTATCCTGGGTAAAGAAGTGAAGATAGCCTTTGCACTTCAGTTCTTGTATTTGGCACTACAAGCAGATACTACTTTACTAATTGGGGGGTGGGGGTGGGGGATTTGATATCATCATGTTATCAACAAAAGGACATTATCTTGGATAAAGGGTATTACTGCATTTTTTGTAATTCTAAAAATATGAAGAAAGCATCAGTTAAACTGAAATGCAATGGTGTGCTGTTTAAGTGCAATACTGTAAATAGATAAAATGAAAACAACTAGCAGTTAATCCTCAACGATAAAGACACCCAATGGTTCTCAGTCATTTTTCAAGGGCTGATATCATTGGAGTGTTGAATTTCTTTGCCAAACGTACCAGTTTTTCTAAGGCAGTGTATATTATGTTATGTTTAAATAAATCCATCAAGAACCATGTGCCATATCCCATAAAGTTACTGTGTATTCAAACAGATTTGTATACATCAGGTACAATTATCACTTGTTGAGGTAGACTTGAGCACATTATTTTTGATGCTGCAGAATTTAACCGCTAAGGGTCTGAAAACTCTTCACTTCTCTATTAACCTAACATAGAAAAAAGATTTCAGTTGAATATTTTTCAAACTGCTCATTACAAAATATATTGAATTTTCTAATATATACAAAGCAGTTTTTAAACAATTCAATTTAGCATGTTATATATTACCATGCTTTTCCATATTATTCTAACAGTATTTTCACATTTCTTTGGGCAAATTATGAAAATTTGGAATTCAAATATTTTTTTCAGAATCCCCAAAACCCAAAATACTGTTCCCACAACAGAACTCTATTAGATTCTAGAAAGGTCTATCTCTAACAACTTAAAACCAAACTTTTCTCTAACAACAAACCTCCATCTAGAATTGTTTTTCTATGTCTCCATTTTAAATTAAACATATGGGTGTTTTTATTTATTATTTTGTCTGAAAGTTTATAAAAATATGAAATAGTTGAACTACAAGTGTACATTTTTACATGGCTTTGCATTCTGCATTTATTTTTGTATGTTATTTCAAGTGTTACATTTGAATTGGGAGGTGTGGCTGTAGTGCATTGTTTGCCTAAAATGTAGCGTGTCAGAGTTTACAAACAATTCAGGGATGGTTGACGAAAACAATACTCCATGAATTTGTTATACCCCATTGGAATTATTATCATTTCATATGCAAGCATGCCTAAACATGAATCATCGTACAGTTTATGTTTTCCCCTTTTGATTCACAAAATATGAATGTACATCTTGTACAAGTAAACTATCAATAAAGTTATAAATATTTGTACTTGCGTTTTAAAATACATTTGACCTTGTATGCTGTACAAAAAATAAAAGTAACAGAAAATTATGGTACCCACAGATGATGGCAGACTACTGTAGAATTATATACTGTATATGGTGCAACAACAACAAAAAAATCACAACATAGCATTACTTACTAACACAACAACACAAACAAGATTAGAATTTACCTACTGATTACTCGGGAACATATTCAAGAATATTATTAGCCTATACAGTTACAGTATGTCTTCTGAACTCATGTCCTGGGTAGATAGGGCCAGATGCAGAGCTGCTCTGTTTGTGTATCATGCTAGGTAGCGGCTAACACACAGCAGCTGCTTCGTGGTGGAGCCGTGAATCAATATCAATATGAGCCTGGGGCTGGCATTCACGCCGGCTCTGTGTCAGCTAGCCCGGCTCATCACAGACAATCTGAGAAGCACACCAACAGAGAAAATTGAGCTGCTATGAAATCCAGATGCACCCACTAAGAGCTATCCCCCAAATGTGGAATCCTCTGTTCTCTCCCGCTCTGTTGTTCGTCACAGTGACAGAGATGGTGTCGGTATGAGAAGTGGCACTGCGACTGTGTCCAATAGCGAAAGATGGCTGGAAGTGAGAGTGCGACGTACACGAGGCGCAGTAGGAAAATAGCCCCCGAGCAAGAGATTTGAGGGGTCCGTGAAACATTTAATCCTGTTTGAGCTTGCTGCCGTTGGTCCAAGGAGCAACCCTTCTCTCTGTTTCAATGGCAACGAGTAACCCTGAAACAGATGACATGACAAGGTCAATAGTTAGCGTATGTTTATACTTAAATGCATCTAAAATTACCCCCTCCCCCCACGCACACACACACACACACACACAATCGCACTTCTTCCACTTGTTTTATTGGCACACACTAAATTTTACACTTTCATAATGGTAGGCCTCTTTTTTTTAAAGTGTATTAGCTTCTCCTGAGAACTTACATCCAGATGTGTGTACACAAAGTCATTACGGCATGTAGCATAGTGGCCTATTGTCTGAACCCCATGCAGGAATTAGCCCAAATGGCATCCTGCATGTACCCCAGCACCCCCTAGAAGGTCGCCGCGCATTTAATTTGTACCTCTTTGCTCATACATCAAGATTGAGTGATATAGTCGCAGACTGATGGCTCCATATTTACCCAGTGACCCCTCCGGTGGGGGGGCGGGGGGGTGCCGTGCCCGTTCTGGAAACAACAGCATCCTTTTATGTGTCCTAATAATTAGCTAGGCACACACAGCCATCCATCAACCACCAATGAGCCATGGCTGCTTTGTCAACATGTTCAAGCACATAAAGCTATTTATATTGGCCACAAATAACAAACAAAGAATAATATAATAATATTGAAATGGAGTGAGTGTGTACTGTGCGTGTGTGTGCTTGTGTGTGGTGATGGTGTGGCAGGAGGCATGGTTACAACATGGCCATTCAAAGTGTTTCCTTTACGTCTAGTTTTGTAATAGATATATATATATATTCCATAGCAGCGTTTGCATTTTCTTGTGTCTATGGTCCACTATGGAGGAGAATAAGTAGTAGTAGTAGTACTAGTAGAAGTATTAGTAGCTTCTGTCATGTGGTACAGTAATGTGTGCAAGGGTTTTTTCTATAACATTCTATTTAACATAAATAAATATTAGTTTGATAGAGTTGAGTAACATTGTCTGTAGCATTGTAGGCGCTTACCATTTTTTTTATTTTTACATGCGTGATGTGGAGATTTCAGCCTAGGTGTTACGCTATGCTGCCCTGTAAGAGGTCAAGTGCTCGGAGGGGTCACATGAAAATACATTTGTAAAAAAAAATCCAGTTTCATTCCTATAATCCTCTTTGAATGTCACACACAAGTATGATCAGATGGAATGTGAAGCGTTGAAGCCTCAACAAGACCCGGTGGTTAAATTACAGCTTAGCTGTTGCAAAAAACTACTATACAAAAATACTTTGTGTCTAGCAAATGTTTACAATAAAAATGAAGTGTATTTTGGTTTAGGTGAAATATGGTCATGGACTAACTTTGCGGTTCCTAAATCCTAGAAAGGAAAGTCCCGTTCCGGCGGAATCAGTGTTAGCTTGAAGTGAAGCCACCCAGAGAAACCTCAGCTGAAAACAATCGAGCTGAAGTGCTGAAGTCACTATGGCCGGCCGTAGATCAAAGCTCCCTTTCATCCAAGTTTGTTTTGGTTAGACATTGGTTTGCTTTGTTGGCTAATGCTCATAAATGTATCTGGAGTCAGCGACAGTGCAAAACTATATTAAAAGTAACGTCTTAGGAATGAGACAACTATTTCTTTTGCGTTGCGGTGAAAGTATAAAACATTTTTCTCTTCACTCTTTCAGTTCAATTAAACATTGAACAGTGACTTGCTATCAAGTAATTAGTGTTATTTTTGCAGTTGTCTGTTCTCATGCTTTTCCAAATGGGTTTTCTACAAAAAATTTTTTTATCCTACTACAAAATAATGGCTCATAATTTTGTGGATATTACAAACTGCTATATCAGCGCCATAATAAATATTTAAACTCCAAAGTATTTTGTCTGAGTATTATGAGATACAAACTGCATTGTATGTGTTCTGGCAAAGATAAAGTATAATTGTAAAGACATTAAATGATAATTAGCCCTATCAGCACGGCTTTGGACGAAAGGTCACATTCTTTCTCCTCTCTATCAAGCTTCATCACATTTCATTTGCTGCACATTTGCAATTAAATGTATTAGGCTGAGAGTAACTGTCGTGATTACAGAGCTCATGTAAACGGGAACAATAAGGCATGCAATTTTTCTAATGCTTGTTGTGTATGTTAACTGGGAATGTTTGGGTTGGGTTATAATTTTCTGCTTGGCTCTCAGACCTCTCTCTCTCTCTTGTCGTGTGTTGTTGCAGCTCCATCCAGTGGGCTTATAGTATTTTTAGTGTGTTCCCCTCATAGAACGGCCACATTAAGGAGTACAGAGTACAGTGCAGCTGAAGGTATAAAAACAGTCTTGTCATGTATCAGCCGATGCATAATTTGGACTGTTCACAATTCCATACACATAGATTATTATTTTTACAGTGGTAAACACTGTTCAGTCAACAGTATCTTAGTTATCTATAATTTGTATTTTAGAAATGAAAATCAGTCTTATAATAATTAAAAATATAAAGTATGTCTCTTTACAATGGCTTGTCTTGATGTGGCTGGAATCCAGTTTACCAAAATTGTTGTTTTAACTAAATTAACACATATAAAATATGTTAACATATAGTTTTTATATGAACAGAAAGGAAAATGTTAACTAAATGCCTCGGAAAAGTCAAGAATTATTAATAGGGTAGTGTGTTCTAAGACAGTAAATTTGGGGTTGTTACCAGTCAATTGCATCAGTCAATCAGTAGGGCAGAAGTGTGAATAAATCAAATGACTACAGAGTTGGCATACATAAACAGAGAATATAAATAAAGAATCTTAACATGGACATTTTCCACAAATCTTACCAGTCTTACCAATTAACTAAGAGGCAGACAAATATGTATTTGATTGTACAATATTTTATACAGTGGTTGTACAAACATCTTGACAGCTCTAGGTGATTGTCCATGAATAAATCCCTGTTAAAATAAGCACTCTAATTCCCATTGTGAAGATGTGGAGTTTAGTCTTGGATAAATATTCTTTGAAATGAAGCGTGTTTATAATCAACCCTACATTCTGAGTCTGCAGCTGACCTTGTATTAACTGCCAAGCTGCTGAAAGTGTCTATGAACAACGCACAGTGGTGGATAATGTGCATTCAGTTTTTTAAAATAAAACTGCTTCTTTTTTATTGAAAAAGTACACCCACAGTACAAAAATAATTTTAATAGTAGTATTACAAAACCTGTTATTATAATTTTTTTTGACATTAGTGTAAAAAACTATGATTCAAAAGCACTATTAATATTTTGATTTATCTTCTCTTGAAGTGTTGAACACTTTTGTTTTAAAAACCTATGTTATTTTTAATAGGATATGATATTTTTAATTACACAACTTCAAACAAATATTTAAACAACAAATGCAACCAGGGAAAACAGTCACAGTGATCAGTCACTTAACATTAGAGTCCACTTTGCCGTGCATGAGAAGTAAAGAGCCATTTTGAGCAGAAAGGGTTTCGATTCTGGTTTAGGCTGCTGTGAAAAATCAAAAGAGAAAATGTCGAATCAAAAGACAAATGTCAACAGTAAACATTAGCACACTATCCCAGAAGACCATTAGAGTGCATTCCAAGACTATTAGCTGGTTCATGTTTCTCCTTCCACAGTTAACAAACAGGTGTCCTGTGGCGGTATTTAAATGCCGTTTTTCTGCCCGCCGTTAGAGATAAAGACATCAGATCAGGTTCATTCAATAAATAAATTAAGCTATAAAAATAAGAAACTCTGGTAAACAGCCTTAAGTAAAATGTTATAGTTCTTAATAATCTTGTGTCAGAAGGGGATTATGCTAATTGCTTCAAAGTTACTCAGTCCTCTAGGTTTCTGGAGTTAAGGTGTATGTTTTCAAAACAGAACATCTATATCTGTATCACTTAATATCATGTTAAATCACTCAGGGTGTTTTATGCTAATCTGGTCTAAAGGTGGAGCAAAGGTCACTGAAATAAGTTACTCTTTTCAATACAGTCTAAACATTTCTCAGTGTCGTGTTGTAATGCGGCTTGCCAAACATCTGTCTGTGAAAGAATTAGCCGCTTCACAAGCCTGTGAAACAGTAATGTTTGTACTGTTTAGAAGTATTTAGAGGCCTGCTTTTACTTTATGTTTTACTTATTTTTTTCTTTGGATAGAAACATTTCAGTCTACTCCTCTGCTCTCCTCTCATCTTCTCTATCAAACTGCATCGGTGTGTGTGTATACATTAAACAATGAGGCTCTCCTGTGCTGGTCTCCATAGACATGCACCCCCACACCCCCACACCCCCTCTACCACCACACCACCGGCACCAATTTGTGTCTGGGAGGGGCTTCAGAAGACCGCATCTCACAGATTCAGGCTCATCAGACAGAGGGGTGAGTGAAAAACCAAAAAGACTGAAATTTGCACTGAAAGCCATGTTAGAGAAATTGCCACAGAGATGTATATAGCTATGTTAGCCGTGCTTACAGGGAACACTTAATAATTAATCATTTCAAGTCCGAGGGACAAATACATTTAGAACAAAAAAATACTTCTGTGAGATATAGCAAAAATATGAGGAAGAAGACATTTTCCCAATTATCAAAATATTTTTGTAATACAGAGAAACTTTTAGATTTGATTCATATAGAATCATTCAATTCTTCTTAATGATGCTAGTCTACAGCTATTGTGCCTTTGCATAAAACAATGTTTCTTATAGGTCTGAAGTTAAAGAAACAATAAAGATTCAAATTTTCTAGCCCTCATCCCAAATGACTTAAACCCACAGAAAGATTCTAGCAAGGATTAACATTGGTCTGACAGATTAAGCTTTGAGTCTCTGGTCCCCTATTTTCTGCGGTCAACAGATCAGACCTAACTGAATAAATAAATGAATGGCTGCTGTCTCTTTGTGTCCAGTGATGGAAAACTGATTTATCTGACCATTCATTTGTAAAGCCACATCCAAGACCTCAAATAGGCTTCTTTGGTAATTCTGTAATGAAAGCCTTTGCAATTTTGTGCTTATGAAAAAAATGGTTGAGCGTTACAATGTCAGAAACGTACAGGGCCTCAACAGAACTGTATCACCTTACAAAATATAACCATGTGAGTTGACAGCAAATCATCAGCGGATTTAGGAAATCAAAAGGTGTCAACGCGGTTAGTGGTGTTGATTGATAAAACACAAAGGTAAACAATTGGTTTAATGCAAGAATAGCACTTGCTCTCTCATACATTTAAGTTGGAAACCCCTTGTTTTTGAGATTCATGGTGATCAGGATACGATGAGAGGTGAGCAACAGACAGCGTACAATAAGCCGACACAATGTGTGGCAAATTAATCATGCTTGGCCTGGGGCAATCACTGGAAAAATGATCTTATTTGACCAGACGGGTAAGGGCTCGTCTCTAATCATATCACAGTCTCCTTGCTATTTGTTCTGGCAATCCTGGAAATAAAACCAGTACTTCACAGTCGGTGTTTTAAAAGGGTAAGTGCTTCCTGGTTGAATTCTTAAATACTTTGCATAAAATTGGACTGTTGATTGAACGTCTGGTCTGTACATGCCTATTCATACTGTTAATGATTATGAATTATGCAGCTTTTTCCTCTTAATAGAAAACAGATGGATAGTAAAATTAACTTTGACAGTTCAGTGCTCAGATAATGATTTTATGCCAGTCAGAGAACACAGAAGACATCTGTATTTGTTTAGGATTCATTTACTCAACTGATAATGCAACACTAAGACGGGATAATAATCATGTTTTTATATGCATACTGATCTGATCTTGCATAATTAAAAGTGAAATGGTATTATAAGTCTTTGCAATTAAGAATGAACAAATATACACTGCAACATATTATTCCTAGAAAACAAAAACATTACAGCACATACAGTACAGTATTTCCACAGTTGACCCTAGTAGGCCATGAGTCACTTTGTATAGAGCTTCACGTTCTGTACTAGAGGGTTGAGAGAGTGTTGGTTTTCTTCAGGTTATTACTGAGTACGGCACGCATGGCATTATGGGAAAACTATGACTAGAAACGAGGCCAGGGTATTCAAGAAGACTACACAGTTCACATGACAAGTCACAGGGGTCATCTACGTACAGCATTGTAAAAACAGTATGTCAAATAGCCATATCTGACCTTTATGTTAACCCTGGAAGGATCTCATTGGTTAAGAGCTGTAGCTTTAAGGTTAGCTTGCAGGTTTAAAGTGCATACACCCTGCCCAGTATAGGTTACTTATTGCTCTCCCTTAAGGCAAGGAATAGGAGAATTTTTCATACGATAAAGGCAAATGGGTCTATAAACTGCCTGAGGGAACACTACCTTTCTTGATTGCTGCCCCTATGTCTGTTTCCCAAATGGTTTACGGTCTTCAGACGGGTAATCAATAGCAACAGATGCAGGCTCTCAGCTAGCCCTGGTCTGTTACAGTATGCCTGAAGAGAAGCTGTCAGGCAATGGCAGCTTTATAAATAGACATCAGGACACATAGGGATACACAGGGATACAAAGATGCTTTCCCCGTCAAATGTTCAACTTTAGTTTGACAAGGATACTGGGTTTTGTCATTAAACTTGGTACGACACCCGCTAGCATTGTTCAATGTTTAATGGATTACATTTTGGCTGTCAAAACGGGCACACGGGTGGGGGAAAGCAAATGGTATCAAATGAATCAATTAATCATAAGAATTAGGCGTAAACAAAATATATCCCTTCTCATCCATATTTAGTTCTTATACTAGATGCTTCCTATGGATGTGTGCACTGCTACAGGCAGTCACTGCCTGTAGCAGTGAGACAGGGAGATATGGATAAATAGAGCGATACATCAGTAAATACAACAGCTTCAAAGCTGTTTGCTTTGAAGAAACCAGTGCACCTTATTACCCTCACATACACATTTGTGTGTCGAGCGTAGCTTCGCCCGCCTATAGCGTGGATTCACTCACTAGCGCAACCATTTCCTTTTCTCCCATTGTTCTATATACAGTAGACGGAAGCGCTTTAAGTGGCACTAATCAAAGCGGTACAAACTGGATCATTGAAGAGAAGGACCCTATTGCAACTTATTAGGGATGTGCTGGAGGAAAGTTTAAAATTATTTTAGAGTTAACGGTTTATTGACGCCTGCAATCCCACAGGAATGGCTCATGCAGACACACACACACACACACACACACACACACACACACACACACACACACACACACACACACACACACACACACACTAAAGAAATAAATGCCCTCTCTAAACACAGTCTTAAAGAGCCCATAAATACATTCACAATGTTTGTTTATAACAGTTTATGTCACGTCTATGTTCCCCACGCAGCATATAAACGTCCCAGGTTGGTGTCCTGGCACAGGACGATGAGAATGGATTGGTCCTGCTAAGAAGGCGCTGTTCGAGCACCCCACTCCACTGATGCTACATCTGACTACAGAAGATCATATGAAATAAAGCTGTGAAGGGGGAATTCAATGGTGATACTAGGGTCCCGGCACATGCCAGACGACTTCCAGCGGGGGGAGACAGGAAATGGGCCGAGGGGTAAATTGAGTGGCGCTCATCGGCATTCTGTTTGTCTAAATGCTCATGCAGAAAATGAAAGGGGATATATATAATTCCATGTTCATAACAAAGGTTGTCTTCTCGGTTTATAGGGGTGCAGTTCTTATTTGATGAATGCTTTAAACCAGCACAGGATAACATGTGGTAAAAGATGAACTGGTCATTAACATGAGACCCGTTGACTTTGTCTGTACTGGATACTACGGTGGTATGGAATGGTAAGTGGTAAGAAGTGAGGCACTTATCCTTTATCTGGAGTTACTATGGTAACCAACACCTCTCAGCTAAGGACATGAAACATTTCATAAACAAGGTTTCTTGTCGCGTCCTTGCAGCCTTAATCTACATTCTATCAGTAGATGTTAAGTCGAGATCACTTTCATGATCCAGGCTGAACCTGTGTTGGCTGAGATGCTCCAACGTGTCCGACGTCTCGTTCTCCCCCCCGCTGCTGTTACTCCGAGGCCCAGTCAGGCGAGCCGATCCCACGGAGCAGTGTGGGGTGAGGCCACAGTGCATCTGTTTGTCCGAAGGGAAGAGACGTGGGAGAGAACACGCTGCACAGAGCGCCATGCAAATCGATACAGCGAAGATCCACGCGTGAAAACACTGTAGGTCTCCTGACATCAGAGCAGAACGAGAGCAGAGGTTGTTTCATCTGTTGTAGATCTTGTTTGAAGGCAGCAATTGCCTTAAAGAAAGACCGAACCAAGAAGCAAAGAGTAAAAACATACAGTAAGTGTGTGTGTGTATGTGTGTGTGTGTGTGTGTCGATGCAATGGTGCATCGGTCTAACTGGGCTGTTTGCAGCAATCTCGCCTTCTCTTTGAAGCTGTTTATGCGTAGCCAGATCCCTGTGGCCCGATAAGCGCTAGGCTGTAGAGTTTCCCGCAGAGGCCAGCCTCAATGGTGGCCCCCCTCATTTGCCAGTGCCCCTTTGCCATTGGGTCTAACAGGCCTGAGAACACGGGCCTAATGTGCGGGATGGCTGCTGTCATAAAAACAGACCATTATCACGCAGCAAGCGGGGTATCCCAGGGTTACGGTTTTAGTCTGATTATTTATTTGGTGGAGTTTTTGAAGCAGGGGCTTTAAAGTTTAACAGCCCTAGGGTTCTCTTTGCTTTTTGGCCCTTGCTGGGTGTGTATTTGTGTGAGGGTGTATTTCCAGGGAATATGGTTTTTGATGATCTAATTGCCTATTATTGGATGTTTTGAGGCAATAACATAGTGTTTTCTTTGTTTTAAGGTGTATGTGTGATATTGAATCTACACGCAAGCCCTCTTCACAGCCCTCAGCATGTTCATAGGGCCCAGGGTGCACACAGCTGATGTTCATACACTAGAGAGAGAGAGAGAGGGGGGGGGGGGGTGTATGGAAAGAAGGAGGGGTAATTAGCAGGTGTCTAGGGGAAGGGCGAGCTCTTCTTTCTGCTGTTTGAGCTACTGGCTGATAGTCGACAGCCCGTGGAAGGTACCATGGCTAAACATGCAACACTACGTTACATAAACAGCGATAATGATCATAATGAAGCAAAATACATACAGTACTGTTGGTAGCTACTGTTAGTATCTACGTCAACCAAATTATACTGAATTTGTTTATTGTGTAGCATCACACAATGAACAAAGCCTTCAGTCACAAACCGCTCTCTCGACAGGGGATCTGTGCGTTGTGTGTTTTTCATACACGGGGAATGAGCTAGCCTTGAGTGCGTGTTTGCATATGCCTTGTGGCATGCTTCAGGCCATGAGCTAGGCTGCTGGCTGCTACAGGCTAGTTTGAGCTACATTAGTGTGGATTTTATACCCTAATAGCAGCTGCCTACCTATAATAATTACACATGCTCAACCCCTTTAGCCCGTTTATCAATGAACTTGATCTGTGAAATTGATTTTTTTTCTCTGTAATTTCAGCATAAACGTTTTGCCGCTTTGCTTCGTGCAAGATTTATAGTATGATTAGAAGAGAACAGAAACCAGTTGTGCCACAATCTGCATAGCCAATAATACTGTTTCCTGTGCAATCAGTCTCTCAGCTTGCCCAGCGAGTGGCCCCATGCCTCCCGCAATTACATCTTCCCCCTGTAATCTGCACTTCCACCCCAACGAAACCAGCCTGAGTCATTTGCGTGAACATTTGCCAAATTAAGAAATATAATGGGGCAGAATCCGGTTGGTTCTTCTACTTATTGAATTAAGCAGTGCCAAAAGGGACGCTCTCTCTTTTACCCCTATTGTTTTTGCCTGGCTAATCACATTGTCTAAGTAGCATCTTTCTGAAGCCAGGCCTTCCCCAAATGGAAAACAAAGGCAGTCGTGACAATCTGTAATATTAATTTGATTGGTTAATGCTGACCGAGGGGCCGTCTCCATCCTGACTACCTGTGGCTGTTTTCTAATCTGATTGGGTTAATAGCATATTCCAAATCAAGAGCAGGGCAGCTCTCCCAGAATCGTCATTCATAACTTGTAATAGAACATCCTGTATTTTACATGAACGCTCCCAAATTTGTAAATAATTACTATCACATGGGGGCCAAATAATAGGCGGCCCCTATTCAAATTCCCTCCCTCCAGGCGCTGTGGTAATCATGGTAGGGGACTGGGAGAGGGGGAACAGGGTTGTGGGGCGGTAATCTCATTGTGTAACAACCACTGTGTCTGACAGTTTGATAAGAAAACCAGTTCAGAGTGAATAATGAGCAACTTTGTGCACAGTACTTATGACTTCATGTGCTACATCATTTGTCAGTAACAACTGTGTGTTCCCGCTTTAAAAATCGCCTGTTACCCGTTGTTAAAATTCACCCGGCACCACGTAATAGATTCACCGTTTGTTTATGGACGCCTCCTTACAAATGGCTGTGTATTTCTCCTGCTGCGGGCGCATTACTGTTACTTAAAAGTAAACACACATACATACACAAACACACACACACACATTACGGGGACTCGTGATAGATTGGATGTGTTATCTCCCTATTAGCACAACAGCCCATTATCAATGTATCCAGGTTACGACGCTTGCTGTAAGGCAATAAAGACACCCTGATTCCAGCTGAGTAGGAGTTCTGTCGCTGCCTGCGTCACTTTCAAATGAGCACCACAAATCGCTTCAGCGGGAAGTCTGCACGAGTAATGTGGCCATCAACATATGAGAATATGTATGCTAGGCCGTCCAATTTGCTGCCAAAACCTCGCAGTGTGCAGAGTGATTGTCAGATGGATGGTTGTGCATGTGTGTGTGTGTGTGTGTGTGTGTGTGTCTTGTTCTCCCACTGTATCTAATAACAGCTGAACCGCATGTGTTAGCAGGAGGCTGTGTAGCCTGTGTAAACACCATCCTTAATACAGGCAGCCAACACACACAATTTGTAGCATTAATAAGCAAATCAATTTCTTTCTGGGAAGAAGAGAAGTCTAACAAGACACCCTGGAAAAAGTTGGGCTTGTCCGCGTTAGGAAAGAGCCTATAGACACATTATATAGAATATGTTTATATGTAGGCCTACATGTATGTGTTGGGCTCTATGCGATCATGCATGTGTTTACGTGTGTACATTGTGTGCATGTACATTTTGCATACAACAGCGCCATCGTCGAGCCTGAGATCTGTGTGTACTTTGTTCTCAATTCTGTTAGCATTCTCGGCAGAGCATAATTATGGTCTGTTTGGGGTCTGTGGCAGCGGAGGGGGCATGACACATCACAACACACAAGCAGTCCTCATTTCCACTGTCTCGGTACAGGCATCCCACCACCCAGGGACAGGACGGAAGATGGAGGACGGGGGACAAGGGGGTGGGGATGGACAGTAAAGTAGGAAAGTTACAAGAGCGGTTAGAGAGAAATGCTAATTAAACCTCCGCATCTAGGATGTTTCGTTGAACCTCCCACTTCAGATAGTGCATCCAAACGCTCATGCTTATCACAAACCCCCACAAGAGCACAGACAGCACGCCGTTTGTCTTATCTTATACGCTACATTCGCAAACATCTAAGATATCATGAAATACACTAAAATGCGGGAGCTCATTTAGGAGACATGAAATAGTTGTGAATAGAAAAATAAAAAACAACAGCATGTGATAAAAGAAGCAAAGCGCCCACACACTTTAAAATGCATTAGACAAAATAGCAGTGAAGATGAGACTGACTCCCTCATTTACTGAAACGTATGACACACACACACACACACACACACACACACACACACACACATCCTTGCTATCACTCAAAATGAGAATTTACATATTGTACACTCAGACATGCATACACTCATTAGAGGAAGATGGCTTGTGCATGGTATATGGTAGCTAAAACCACCTTTTTGACAAGAGATCTGAGAGAAGATCCCAGCGTAAAAAAAAAAGATGCAGTTGAAGGCTCCTAATATCTTTGATAGCGTTGTTATGGTAATGATGAAGGATAATGTAAAATTCATGAAGTGTACCTACTGTAGCATGTGAGGTTTGCCAATAATTGTTCCGCTGGCACATGAGTGAGACAGGAGGAACCATGGAACAGGAGTCACGCATGGAGATGTTGTTATGTTTTGCCCTAATTGTTTTTAGGCAGTTAAGTGCTACTAAATGACTTTCATGTGTTGGCACGTGTACACAGCCAGGGAACTGCTTCTTAACTCTCCTTTCAGATGCTTGGCAGAGAGCTTGTTAGAACAAAACATTCCCCTTCTAATTATTCCAGCCGTTAGACCTATTGATTGGCCCAGCCGAACAACTCAGACAGATACCTGAATAAGAATGACAAAGGTGTTCTATTGTGATTTCCCTGTCAACATCTAAACCTAGCCAAACAGTGGAGAACACATTGTAATCGGGTCCGGTCTGCAGTAGAATCCTGGTCAGTAACGCTACTGCAGAAAGACTCAACCCCCTCCCGCACTGAAAATTATAAGTTTGGACTCTTTGGCTGTTTGAACATAGCTGGACTGTGTGGATGTTTACAGCATATGCATTAGTTGGTTTATGTGTGTTTGTGTGTGCATGTGATGTGTGTAAATGTCATGTGTGTGTGTGTGTGTGTCTAAACTTATATCTCCAAGGAGTGTCTCTCAAACAAATCTCCAGTGAGCTCTCGTCAGCGGGAGGTCCGGGTCCATTGGAGATGGCACAGTCACTCTGGCATCACTCAGCTAACGGGGGCTGTCAGCCAATCAGGAGGCTTTTGATTTCCCCCGGAATCCACGCTCAGTTCGGATTAACCTGGAGTCCGCCACAGACATCAGAAGGGAGCGCGTTCACATCTGGGGAACAATTAGCCGGGATGCACAGCCTACCTATGGGGAACGAACGTGACAATATTGTCAGCTTTGACAGGCGGCTAGAGCTGTTCCACATTTAGAGTCATTGAAGATAGATGGAGGTACATGAGGGTCAAGGACATGTGCAGTAAACCAAACAACTCATAGGAATATTGCAATGTTGATATATAGCACAATATTATGTTTCAATCTTCTTGACTATTTATGAATAAAGTCAGGTAAAATATGCCCTCTCATCTCAATTTCAAGTCATTCATTGATCTGCTATTATGTGACTTTGTCCAGGCCTTTTTTGCCTTGATTCACATATCAATGAAAAAAGATGGATTTGCTACCGTAAACATCATTGCTATATCATGGAGCATAAGGTCAGCTTTCAACAAACAACAGACTACTGTGTGCATTGATTCATTTCCTGTTTACAGACACTGTCAGCTATCTAAGCAGTCAGTGGACTCCTGACAAGGTTGTCTGTTAACAGGTTGTTTGATGGAGTTTCAGACTGAATATGGGTGGTGAAAATACAAACTTTGTGTACTATTCACAATACTGTACATTCTCGGTTTGGGTGTGTGACATAGAGCAGAAATGTTTACCACTATTCACTGTACTGTAACGCTCACTTTAAAAATGAACATATGTGACTTCTTGGGTTCATTCAGTTTACTGTATGTAAACAAAAAACCCTGTTATTCAGTCATAAAAATATAAATCAAAAACAGAGCTTTCAAAAATACGTTTTACATTATGATAACAACATACAGTATTCTTCCGTTCTAATTGAGAAATGACACCACAATGCCTCCAATACTGTCACATTTTGCTCTGTTCCAATTGACCAGGTCCGGTCTGCACTGACCATGGAGCTTTCTCACCACCTTCCTGCACACAGTAGAGAATGTAGGTCTACGCTATAACATACACAATTGCCCTTAGGGCACAGATGGAAATTTTGACTTGCCAGCTAGAACATTCCTAAACCGTGCTTATGGAAGATTGTTTGCGCTGACCAGAATTTAAAGTGAGTTAATGGAAACACTTGAACATTGTAGAGCTGGCCTACCTGGAGCTTAAAGAGATGTTGAACTTCCCCACATGCTAATGTTGAGGATAACATATTCAGGTTGGTCACTGTGTATTAAATGAAATACACAGTGACCAACCTGAATGCTATACCCCAAATATCAGCCTGTGGAGTTATTTTAAGGTATGAAAGCTGCATGTGTATAGTCAAAGGTTTTACCAAAGGTTTTACCAAAATCAAAATCCCTTTAATTTCATCCCTCTATTTAATTCTGTTGCTTTGCTGTTTTTAAGCCTCTCTCTCTCTCTCTCTCTCTCTCTCTCTCTCTCTCTCTCTCTCTCTCTCTCTCTCTCTCTCTCTCTGCCAACACCCTCTTTCCCTTCACCACTTTGACCTGGCGGGGTCCATCTGTGGTGTGTTCACACACCTGTATCCCATTTGACTCTCCCAATTCCCACCAGGGTAACATGTTGACTGACAGCTGCACTTCAAAGATCTGCTCTCTCTCTCTCTCTCTCTCTCTCTCTCTCTCTCTCTCTCTCTCTCTCTCTCTTCTCTTTCTCTCTCTTTTGCATAAGCGCTGTTTTCTTAGTTTTTTTTTTGTGTGAGTGTGTGCATGTGTGTGTGTGAGAGAGAGGGGGGTTGGGTGGTATAGCCGCTTAGGTTTTTGGGGCCAATTTGGATGATTGGCCTTGAAATGCAAGCTGAAACGGGCTTCCCTGTGTTCCTTTAAAGTGACCCATGCCCGCCAGTGTAGTGTAAAATTATCCTGGCCGTGTTTGTGCAGTGTCAGATGTGGTGACTAGCAGAAACTGTTAGTAATTGTCTAAGTGCTCCGGACTGTCAAACCTGTCCGTCATTCATCCTAGTGCCCCTCCCCTCCTCTTCTCTTCCTTAGGCTTCTCATAATATTTTCACTGAACTGCAGAGGACAAACTACTCTCAGTGATGGAGTTGTCACATTGGTGCGTTTGCTTGGAAAAATATTTTACCTTGGGAAGAACACACAACCATCTGACATGTGTTCCCACTATTTGGAAGAGGGAAAATGAGAGAGGCTTGGCTTGTTCGTTCTTTTGTTCTTTGAAACTTTTACAAATTCATGACTATAAGCTTCTCTTGTCATAGCTCATTGAAGTGAAGCTAACCTCGCTGTGACATTATGAAAATATATTCCCGGCAAAATAGACTCTTAAGAGAATGGACACGCATGCAGACACTTTTATGTGAACACTTAAAATGAAAAATAGCTTATCGTGTACTTGTACAACAGGAGGCATAAAGACTGGAAATAAGGCTGAATCCAGTTAGGTTTATGCCATTTATACACTTTGAAAGCACAATTATTGGACATTTTCTGACAAAAGCTTTTAAGAAAATGCATTTAAACACAGTATCCATAACTATCCAGGACTTGCAGTTTCTAATGACCATTTGAAAACAGCATGTTGTACTACATCAGTGCTATTAAAGCTACAGCAGTACTTTCATATATATATACTATATAAACATGAAAGTTGAGCATTGCAAATTAAGCCATTAAATTAAAATTGTCATGTTGAACAGTCATGTTACAAGTGCCTCATTAAAATGTGAAACGGCTTTCCTTTCCTACCGAGACTGTAGCACAAAAGGGTCTAAGAAAATTGCAGGTGTCATTTTTTAGAAAAGTGAAGGGAAAAGGTTGAAGAAGACACTACTGAAACTTTACAAATTGGTAGTCTGTGACAGTTCAGGCATGGCTGTGAGTCAGTGAGCGTTGTCTGAAGTGATGTAAACTTCTGAAGTGATGTAAACTACATCACTTCCTGTGCGCCAATTATTGACGAACCCGAGGGTTCTCATGTTATGCTGTTAGTTCCACCAGGGCTTGGGAGAGCCACAAAGCACACATAGCAATTAACATTTAATTAATCAATTATTTAATTATTTTTATCATAAAGATTGTTTTCTATGCTTTACTCTGCTTGCTTTTAACATACTGTAGATAATGTATCTTTTTTTTCCACACAGTGTGACATCTAGTACAGTATATTTAGTAAAATATAGTTGAATTAGTAGAATCACATGTACAGTAGAACCCCTCCCCACCCTGTCCAAACACAACATCTCTGGCTTCCTCTGGGGAGGAGAAAAATCATTCGTTTTTTTAATGGGTGTCAAATATGTTTTCCAAATCTACTAAAAGGTTATCGTTGTTACACGCGGACAAGTGCTTATATCTGAATCAATGTTAACTTTGTTACCAGGGAAATTTACAGCCTTCCCAGCCCGGCCGTGTTTTCATAAAGTGCAGCAAGAGGGTGATTTATACGGCCGGCGTGACTGACTGCTCTTTGATAGAGCGGCAGAAATACATACATCCACAAGGTGCGATGAAGGCATGAATAACACTCTCTTTATTTTCATTTGACTGTCCAACACACTGAGGTTATGTATTGTTAGTATTAGCACAGCAGGGGTGGTAAGGGGGCCATGCAGGGGTCTGAATGACATACGACCCCTGTGAACGTTACTCGGCTTCCTTCAAGCCTTCCCCTGTCCCACTGTGTAGGTGCTGCCCCTGGTTAGAATCAGTGTTTGATGAATCAGACCATCTTATGGCTAAAGTGTTGATTTATCAAGCAAGATAGAGAAAATTGTGAAAGAACGCGAGGGAGAGGGGAAGAAAGACTGGCTAAAGAAGGAGAATTGTACTCTAGTGCCTAAGCGCTCGCTATTTGTCTTGAGCAAGTTAGCTTTATCTAATAAAGTGTCTTTGTATTAAGATGGATGCTTCAAACACTCTTTTGTTTCTACAATCACAGAGGAGGGAGGCAGGACTCACGCATTCCTCGCTCAATTTATTATTAATAAGTACATCAGTGGGAGAAAGATATCCTGGGGACCAACGCACTCGGCGAGCGCAGCATTCATCAAACGTAAGCGAATATCACAATCCACAGGATACAGAGGCTCCAATAACAGATAATTGATGAGCGGGATCTTTTGGTGCACTGGATTATTGTTGATGGTTGTCATTATATAACATCATTTTAGAGTTTACACCAAATGATGGACTGTTTGTTGAGAGAGGACATTTTTTCTGAGGCTTCTGTGTGCAATTAAGAGGTCTGCTCTCGGCGGTGCGGGGTCAGTGTGTTTTCTCATGATTAAGATGTGGTTGGCAGACTAACTATGTCCACTCGCTACTCAGCCACAACCACAACAATGACCGTACTGACAGGATAACAAAACACAACCGCAAACAACGCGCTCACGTCCAAGGCTTTCCAGACCACGCTGTCTTTTATGGAATGAGACACTGGCTCTGTTCAGATTAGCAGGGAAATTATTTTTGTGAGTTTCCAAGGCCTGGTAAAAGCAAAAGACCAAAAAGCCACAGCCAGTGTTTAGGCCCTTTTGGCAGTGGAGTGGTAAGTGATCACTTCATAACCAAACAGCTCTCGACTGCATGGGTGCACCTCTCTGGGAATGTCGGACCTAGACCTAGACATCAGATTTAAAAACACAATTACAAATGGAAAATAGCAATGGACATTTATTTATATGACAAACTTACAGTAAATCAAAAAAACTGCAAAACTGACATGTATATACACACACTAACAGACACACACACACACACACACATATACACACCAAAACAACAACAACAAAAAACACTTTATTATTTGTAAGGTGTGTCATGTCAGTACATGGGCTTGACAGTGCGAGGGCCCAGGAATAGGGCGGTACCTCTTTAAGTGGCAGATGGGCAGGGGTGTGTGACCATACCATAATAGGTCACTCCACACCCGGTGCACAACCTGTGCTCCAGTGTTGGGTTTCTAACAGCCAATAACAACGCTGACACATGTGGATATAGGACCCGTGTCCGAGGGCAGGATTCCAATCAATGAAACTAGCCCCTCGACAAGCTGTACTGTGTTACAGCAGGGGGAGAGAAAGAGAGAGAGAGAGAGAGAGAGAGAGAGAGAACCATCTGCTCTTCTCTTCACCACGCTCCCCTGTCACATGTCGATCGGCGCGGCTAATGTCCTTATGATTGAGTTAACATTCATATAGACAAAACTACCTTTGCCAGCTTTATGTCATAAGGCTGTAAACTCAATTGGCTTTGGTTGGGCTGTCCCAGGTCTACTCTCTCTCTCTCATCGGCTAACATCTGCCTCCCTCCGTAGGGACCCGGGGATTGCTGTGGAACCATTGTCACATTTCAGGTGATATGACATTACAATGGCACTTCATTAACATGCACCCCTACGGCTGCATGGTTGGATATTCAGGGATAAAAAAGGACTAAGCACCAAATTCATTTATTAGGTGTTTTTTCCTTGTGGCTTGTGTTAAAAAAAATACAAGATGCAATACTTCCCCTGTCTGAAAGGTCTTAAAGCCAAAGGAGGTACAATAAATCCAATTACTGGCAGGTGGAGTTTTTTTTTTTTTTCCTCTCTAAAAATCAAATTGACAGAAAATCCAATTCAAAGACAAATTCAATGATTTGACCTGCGGGGCCTTCGAAGGAGCCCTTGGTAGTTGCTCTTGAACCAAGGAGGCTCTGAGCTCAAGAGCACTCCAGATTACACACAATCAGGGACGCATTCTCGATGAGTACAGTAATCATTTGACAGACAATCGTGAAGTGACTTAGAACAAACCACCTGCATTATCAGAGTACCATTAGTCATGCCTGCAAGATTTGTTCGGCTTTAACAAGGGGGATGTCAGATATGTTTCTTCCTTCATAGTTGAACCCTTAAATCTATTTTTAACTGAGAGGACTGTATTTTTTGGGGGGAATTTACAAGGGGGATGTCATATGCCATAAATAATTGCCTGGCATTTATACAGGTCTGGAATTCACGTAGAAAATAAGTAAAAGGAGTGTTCGTTTGAAGGCTGCATCGCAGATATTGTAAGAATAATGCACCTACTGGGGAGCGTTTTCATCACACAGTCTGTCATATAATACAGACATATAACTTCAAAATGGAATGAGAATAGCATATTATGGCCCAAGTGGAGTCCGCTGGCCTTTCATCTGTTGGTCCACTTTCATTGGGACAATTCATCATTCGGGACGTGATAACCTTCTCCATTGTTGCCGCGGAGCGTAAAATTCTGGTCTCACAAGAATATGACCACTTCACCATCTGGTTGCCGTTAGCTTTCAAACCGCACTTAGCTGCAAAACCACAGAAACGTTAGGCATTCTCTGCTTAATTAAGAAATAAAAAGACGACAAAAAGAGTCGGAAATAAAATTATAGCGTGTCCCGCCAACATGTAAGCGCATTATCGTTTGACACACAGCATGTCAGCGTCATATCACAGCACAGGGAGTCGACCTTTTAAAGAACCTGTGATTTTAACGCTTCAAAGAGCGCTTTCAGGATCCCACCAAAGAACAACCTTTGACACCCAAACAAACAAACACAAGTCACATTTAAATAGCACAAGTTGGAAAAGTCTGAAAGAAAAGTTCTTTGGTGTGTGTGTGTGTGCCTGTGTGTGTGTGTGTGTCATAAAGAGCAGGGACATGTCTACTATGCGCGGGTTGATTAAAGCATGATGGCTTGCGTCCAATCTCCTTTCCAAGGGAGCGCTGTGACAGCCAGCAGTGACTACCTGCTGCCTCCTCAGTGTGTTAGGTGATTTACAGCTGACTCCCCCCGTTTATGTACTGCCTTGTTTTCATTTCTATCCTGCTGAGTGCCAGGTTTAGAACTCCTGAAGAAATATTATGCTTTGCTGACAAAATACAGTGACAGCCATCTCCCCGCCTTAAAAGAGTTCCAGAGTGTTTAACAGTATGAGAGCCTGGGAGACAAGGCGGGGTTGAAGGCATGTGTAAGCGCGTAGCCCACTAAGAACAGCCATTTGATCTAAACCAGCTCTGATTGGGTGGAATGATGTTTATAGCCGAGTTAGAATCCACTTTCAATTAAAAGAATGACACAGGGGGGAGGAAAGGGGAGGTCTGTAAAACAGACGGTAAAATTTATTGAACAACTTTTACTGGGGTCTCGTCTGAGAAACATATGGCACACAAATGAAATGTTTGTTTCGACAGATGAGGGGTTTCGCCCGCAGACGTGCAGGTAACTTGACGCCGGGGACTTTTTCATTAACCCCGAGTTCAAACCCCGCCGTTGTTTCAATCGTTGCGGGAAAGCAACAATTTGGATGTAAACGGATGAATATAAATACCACTGCCGTTAAAGCGCCGCCATGTTCTCTATTCAATCCGCCCTGTTTTTCTTCTCTTACGGGACCCACTCAGTGCTGTAATGAGGTGTTGTAGCATCCCGGGGCGTTACCATTTGCCGCATTATTATTTCAAAAGATTTGACAACAGCTCTGTTTCTGATGTAATTCTCATGCATATGGAAGGTGCTCTGGTGAGCTGGTACCTCGTGTTTGAGAGGGGGCCCACCCCCTGCCAAATGAAACCATGTGATCACAAAACAAACCAGGCGAATGAGTGTGTGTGTGTGTGTGTGGGGGGGGGGGCCTCTGGCGTCAGATGGACACAGTGTTGTCTGCGATTAGCCCTCAGCTACACCGCTTGTCCATTAACACATCAGCAGGTAATATGAATCAAAATCTACCTAAGCCCCAACCCACTGCATCAGAGGATGACTATAAATAAAGATTGTCATTGTACCCTAATCAAATTATGAGACGTGTTGACGAGTGCTCTCTCTCTCGCTCTCTCTCTTTCTCTCTCTCTCTCTCTCTCTCTCTCTCTCTCTCTCTCTTTTTCTCTCTCTCGGCAGACAAGGCGAAGTAAGCAAATCCCCTGAGGTCCTTCATCTCTCTTCAGGAGCTGCCGACTCGTTTCTCTTCATGGCACACCCAGAAGGATTAAGCACAAATGGCATTCACATGATTTCAATAAGCTCAGCGAGACAAAAAGCAGCCTTTCAGCACATTAGCTTTTTGCAGCGAAGGACACGAAGCAGACACCCAGTGACGGAGTAGGGGTAGGGGGGACGGACACACTTAATAATGATCATAATAATAATAGACGGGTCTGGCAGTGCTTATGAAAATGGAATTCCATTGGGCCAAAATTGTTGATGTCATCAATGTTGACCCAGATTACGTTAGATGTGAACCTGGAACCATAAAGGCTGACCCTCGACAACACAGTCGGGGACATGGTCTTGATGATGGAATCACATTTTGATGTGATTCCATCATCGGTGCTTCGATAACTTCTTTGAGATACAGTGAGGAGCAGGTCTCTACCCTTACATAACTCTTAAGACACCTTAATAGAGCAGCTTCATCCTGCGACTTAGAAATATGCCAGTTTGAATTGTGTTCGATGTCTTCTCTTTTGCTTGCTTCTCTCTTATTAGTTGTCTTTATTCATTTTTGGCTCGTTCTTCTCCTCCTTTCCCCTGTGGATGTGACTAATCCTCCACTTGGCTAAAAGTGGCACACTAGGTCACCCCTGGCAATCTCTCTCTCTCTCTCCCCCCTTTCTCTTTTTCTCTTTTCTCTTTTCTCCTTTCCCACCTCTCTCTCCTTCCTGCTCCCCTCCTTAGCAGCTCCCCTCCTGCTCCGTCAGTGATTTTTCATCGCCCTTGTTGGGGCCGTTTTATGCATTGTTTCCCCGATGCGGTGATTGATGTCAGGGGCTTGTAATCTGGGGAATAAGGAAGCCGGGGCGGCAACGCCCCTCCCCCCTGCGACACGCGTCGCCGTGACGCTGAGCGCCAGGGGCCCGCTTTGGCCGAGGGCCCCGGCCGAGTCTGCTCGCTGCAGCTCACTCCAGCACTAATTTCCATTTCAATCTCAACCTCATGAATGCAAAAAACTCCTGGCCGAAAATTAATAACGCCGCACAGGGGAGCTTGGGGTGGGTGCTTGGGAGAGGGATGGAGAGACAGAGGAGGAGAGAAAAGAGGTGGGACGGGAAGGGGGGTTATAAAAGAGGATACAGAGCTGGGGTCTCTTTCACCCCTTTTGTTCCTCTAAGAGTGCCCCCTTATTTTATTCCCCTCTCTCTCTTTCAGCAGGATTCTCCAATGAATGGCATTACAGACAATGCCATATCCAGAGTGACACAAATTTATTTCGGTTGCAGCACCACAGTGTATTTCCACAGATCCAGGGGCGATTTGTCTGGGGACAATTTGGTTTCCATAAAGGATTTAAATGGTTTTCTGTGGAGATAGTGGGGTGAAATTTAATTTGTTTCTCATTTACTACAGCAGGTATGAAAAGGAGAAAAATTGGACGGCTGATGGGCTAAAAATTGGTGCTGTCCCTCCGCTGTATCCCCAGAGGGCCCGGACCCTGCATCATATAGATTGAGTTCGACCCCCAGAGCCCTCCCCACCGCAGACCAAGACAACACACACACACACACACTCACACACACACACACACACTCACACGCGCACACACACAAGCACGCGCACATACGCATGAGGGACAATCACACACACACACACACACACACATACGGACAAGTGTGTACACTTACACACACAAACAAACACGTGAACATGCACACATTGAAGTGCATGGCTACACACACAAACACAGGAATAAAGCGTATACACGCACACAAGCACACCCAGCCACAAACAAACACACACACACACACACACACACACACACACACACACACACACACACTCTCCGACTCCAGCCCAGAGAGAGCTGTAACATTAAACCAACTAAAACAGTAACCTTTGGGGAGGCTGCCAATCACTGCTAAAACAACGTTTCCATCGATCGGCCTGTCTGCGTGATTTATGGCTTCATTTTACACTAATTGAGAATTAGGGGGCGGATTAGTGGGCCTCAACACTTCGGCCTGATATGCACTCTGAGCAGTGTAATCTGTCACGCTGCGATGTCCGACACTCTCTTACTCACAAAGGGGGGGGGGGGGGGGGACAAAAGGCAAGGGAAGAGGAGGGGGGGGGGGGGGGCCCTTTAAAATTTAATTAACAAAAACCGCGCAATAAATTTTCCCCCGGGTAA
>JAOEHI010000014.1:654894-666900 GCA_025447815.1 Percopsis transmontana
CGAGCGCTTGATCGAGCTCTCGAGATATTCTTGGGCTCGAGAGAGAGAGAGAGAGAGAGAGAGAGAGAGAGAGAGAGAGAGAGAGAGAGAGAGAGAGAGAGGAATAGAGACACACAGAGAGACAGACATACAAATGATCTGTTATGCTACTGAACTTTGTTACAGTGCTCTTGGCCCTAATTCAATTAAAGCCAATTAGCTAGTCAAGGTTGCACGTACACTAATGCTGTTACACTGATACAATTTGGCCTGTGCGACAGTGTGCGAGTACCTTAATAAAAATTGTCAGTTAAAATGAAACTACAGCTTGTGTAATTAAATCTAATTGCGTCTTGTCACTTTGTATCCTGGCAGTGTTTTGATCCTTGTCGTTTTTGCTGTAATGCCGCCTGCGCTTGGTACACTTGTTATATTGCAATCTGTGCCCTTGACCTTGCCGGGGCCCAACACATTTTGACCTGGGGGGCAGTGAAAGCTCTTTGAACTCTGAATACCAGGTGAGAGAGAGAGAGAGAGAGAGAGAGAGAGAGAGAGAGAGAGAGAGAGAGAGAGAGATTCAAATGCTATGAACAATCAAATGACTGCAGATTTTACTGCAGTAAAAACCTGGGCCTATCCATGTGTGCTGATGTTTGGCTTCGGCTTCATTGTGCTTTACAATTATTATACTAATTGTTATACTATTACACTAGGGACTAAACAAATCGTAGCTCATAATTCCAAAAACAAACAAACACAAAAAAAACATGGGATAGAGAATACATTACTACTAAATATACTGCTTGGCTGTCACCTTGCTATTAAACAACTGCCCCCTATAGAAGCTGATAGTTGTTTTATATAAACATTAAAGTGTAGACCTACTGTATATATTACTATGACTTAGACATTGTTGTAAAGATCCACTCCAATAAAATGTTATTGAATTTAGATTTGAATTATTTTAAATGTTTCAAATACTGTAGGTTTCCCCTCAGTGCCATGTTTGTGAAGGTTGAACCCAAGAGTGGACCACAGACAATTTCAGTAGACTGAAGATAAGGTTTATTGTACTTATTATACAGGCTGGTGTGAGGTCCTAGCAAGCGTAGACAGAAGACGGGCCAGGCTGAGTGAACGTCCACACTGGAAGCGGCTGAGTCACGAGCACGAAGAGAAACAGGCGAGTTCCTGGACACACGGAGCACACAGTCCAGGCAAAGTTACGCTGGGTAAAAACAGCAGTAATCCAAGTAAGTCAAGAGGCTAGGCCACTCTATACCGTAATACTGGTGAAACGTTCTGGCGAAGAGTTGATGTGTAGGCAGGGTTTGAGTACTGAAGCTCTTCACCGTTGATTGAGGATAGCTGTGAAGCCCAACACAGGTGAAACCGATATTGCGTTGATCAGCCTGGGATGCGGCAATGCCGTGCCAGGCCTATCAACACACACAACGATAAACAAGACAGACAGACAGTGAGAAGACTGGAACACAGGGACAAATGTACTAACTGTAAGTCGCTTTGGATAAAAGCGTCTGCCAAATGCTGTAAATGTAAATGTAAATGTAAAACAAGGGAAAACACAAGAGAACACCGGGAAAAGTCACATGACTTTGTATTTTAAAAGTGTAGTTCTCTGGGTAAAGTTCTCCTTCTTTTCCCCCCAAACGCTGATGGTATGATGATATCCATTACAGCTGAACATCTCCAGCACACAGAGATAATGGAAGCCAAAGGTGTACTGTGGCTTCCCTGCATGGCTAGTTTCATGGCCAGGTGTTCCTGTTGCCAGAAGAATGAAAAATCTAAATGGAGCGGTCGGGATGGGCTCGGCAGCAGTGGAGGAACCTTTTCAATCCCCAGACGAGGGGGAATATGGAGGAATTGAACATGCAGCCGTTCTACCTATGAGGCAGGAGCGGCAAATCTTTATTCACTGAGAGCGGCTTGCTGCTAAAGCGCATTCTCTTTCAATCCATTAGAGCTCGCCGTCCCCTTCCCCTTCATCACACAGTGCACCCCTTAATTTGACAATGACAAAGAGCCACTCGCAGATTTTAAATTTCATAATTTTAATCTGTCAAGTCTGACATTTAATTAGTGGCTTCCTAACCTGTGTCCGCCTCGCTCTCTGAAGGGCACCGTTTGTTCCGAGAGCGCTGCACAATCTCTCGGCGGACGAAAGGAGAGAGTGGATTAATATATATGTACATTACCAGCTGCTGCAAAGACAATACGCGAAGAGCGAGGCCATTAGGGCCTAATGCAGACAGATGAGGTTAATAATATTTGGGAAGTGTTTCTCTATTAAGCAGAGCACTGATTAAGACCTGAGTGGGTTCCCCTTCACGAAGCACTGATTGGGACGCCAGCCGCCTTTTGTTCTGTCGCTACCAGGAAGAGGGGCGAGGAAAGGGGGAGAAGGAGAGAGAAGAAAGGAATAGAACATTGTTCTGCGACTTTTGTGTTTGGGCTGACAATGGGGATAGGCTTAATGAGAATCTTTGCAGACCTGGATGGTGTTTACACAAGTCTAATGCCCACCGATAACTTTAGCATAATGGTGATAGAACAGGTAGGTGGAGGAGGTTTTTGGGCTTTTTTAGCCCTCCGGTTTAAAGCCCAACTGAAGCCATGAAGTTATCATTTCTAAAGTAGGCTATCGCTATTATCATAGAAGTCCATATATGTAGTTCCTTTTCAGAAAAAGCATCAAAAGCTATCTCTTACCGTTATTTACAACTCTCCTTGACTCCTTGGTAAAAAGGTCAGTCCATCACTGGGGGTTCAATTTATAAACAACGTAACTTAAATTGTTGTGTAACTCTGGTCATAACTTAAGGCGGACTGGCACAACCTCAGTGCTTCAAAATAAGTGTGTCTAAACCAAAACAGCCCAATTGGAAACACATTATAATAGGACAGCAACTGGCCCTGGCCATGCACTGTGATTGGTCTTGAATGCCTTGATGTTAAAAAATTAATTAAAAGACCTTGATTTTTGAGGGATAGATGTGGATTAGATCAAAAACCAATGTAAACAAAATGTACTTTTAACCAAAGTCAAGTTGCAGATATACAATATAAAACCTGCAAGTTCGCAACAGAGTGGTCTTGTGATAACCTTATCGCGAATATAAGGTGGTTGAAATAACTCCATTTATCCATTTTCTATTTTTATTTCCATTTTCCAACACTTTTTTATAGTTTTATTTTTTAGTTTGGGTTTGACATTCTGTCTTCTGAGCATGCTCAGAAGAGTAGTGGTTCTCTGTAACATACAATCTCACAGACATCTCTGCTAAAGCTTCTATTGATTTGAAAATCGATAGATAGTGAGGGGAGATTGGGAGGAAATGGCTCAGAATTGGACTCGCCAGCAAGGTGTCTGTTAGAGCAGGTGTGTGTGTGTGTGTGTGTGTGTGTATGTGTGTGTGTGTGTGTGTGTGCGTGTGTGTGTAGGCGTGTGTTTGTATGTGTGTGTGTGTGTGCGTGTACCTTGGGGTGTGACTGAAAAAGAACAGGCGCAGATGTATAGACGTCTATAGGTCCACTGTACCTGAGATTGTATGGGTTCGGGAGTCCAGACCATTTCCCCCTTCACAGAGAAAAGGCATAAGCCTATATATTTTTTACAATAGTTATTCCAAATGTTCGCATGACCTCTTTTTGAGTTAGAACCATCTTCTGAATGTAAGCCACTAACTATGCTTTGTACAAAAGACTGCAGATAGATAGATCAAAAAGAAAGACATAAAGATAAAGATAATTATTTAGTGTGTGTGTGTGTGTGTGTGTGTGTGTGTGTGTGTGTGTGTGCCTGCGCTTGTGCACGTGTGTGTAAGGAGTGAGCATGTAGGGCCCACTAGTGGTGGCCTGATGTCTTATCAGCAACGAAAGAGGGGAAGAGGAGATGACAGCGAAAGAGGAGAGAGAGAGAGAGAGAGAGAGAGTGATTACAGAGTGATACAATGGTTGCGTGAGGTATAGAGAGAGAGAGAGGGTGAGAGGGAGAGAGAGAGAGGGGGGGGGAGAGAGGGAGAGAGAGAGAGAGGGAGAGAGAGAGAGGGAGAGTGGGGGAGAGAGAGGGAGAGAGAGAGAGGGAGAGGGAGAGAGAGAGAGGGAGAGAGAGAGAGAGGGAGAGAGAGAGTCAGAATGGTGTCCATCTGTTCACCAGAGACTTCTCCACAGGGAAGAGAGATTATAGAGAAGAATATAGACCCACCTGTTTAACTACCATAAATCAGGCACAAGTGTGCAATCGTGTGCCTGTGTCTACAATACATACACGTGTGAGTGGGTGTGTATAAATCACCCCCTCGGCCTAATTGGGCTCTGATAATGGCCTTATTTCCTGCGAAGGAGGTCTGTAAAAACTAAAAACAAGGGCCTGCTGGTTCCCTCTGGGACCTACTGGGCTGACCGACATGCTGCCTGTCTAGAACTGTGTCCTCGTGCTTCCGATTAACCAAGAACCCGTGAAAGTGTAAAAGTCCTCTCCTCTGCAAAGGATAAGCCTTCCAGCCATTGTGCATTTATGTGACCTCACTTTATAGCCCACTTTCAAAATTTTTGGACACACGACCCCCCAAAAGAAGTTGTTCAAAGCACACAAATCAAATTTATACTACAGACAATATAATACAATAATACAGAATGGTAAAATGAATAAATAAAGATATAAAATATAAATACATATACTAAAATTAATGATTATATTAGCAATAGCACCATGGTTATTTACAAATAATGTTGCTTGCCAATTTGGCAGGCCTATAGTGCATGTGATATAGAGCGAGTGCATGAGTGCCTGTGTGTGTTTGTGCGTGCGTGTCTGTTGGTGTCTGACTTGATTGCGCCACCCTTCCCTCGACAGCGCTTGTGGAGAGAATTAGAGAGAGGACGAGATAATCACATGAATAAAATGCACCGGGTAGCTCATTACGAACCCTATTATCCATTAATTAACATTATTAAACCGTCCAATAGACCCCATAGCACTCCTCCCTAACCCCCGTGTCTCTTTTCAACTAGGTCCCCACTCCTCGCGGTCCCTCCCGCGTCTCAACATGAAAAGAATAGCACATCAAACGAGGCCTGGTTTCAATGTGTCGGGGATTCGCAGGTGTAGAAACACGCAGCCACGTCGGGGGGATCTAGGTCGGCCGCGCCACGCGCCCCCGAACGCGTTCCCCCCTCGGCCCGTGAGCGTCCGTGGCTAACAACTCCTCATTAAGAGAGAGGAGAATGGCAGGCCACCACGCACTGCCTAATTAAGTTCTCATCTGAACCCCCCTCCCACACACACACACACACACACACACACACCTCCCTCTTTCTGTCTGTCTGTCTGTCTCGTTGTTTATCATCAACAGTATGGAGGGGAAGTTTTGATGTTTTGATAATATTCTCCCTCTGTGATGTGTGCATGCAAAAAAGATGTAGTCTTTTAGTAAGCTGGAAAGGGGGAACCCCGGTGTTTGTCCCACTGCCAGAAAAGTGAACTGCTGTGCCAAGATTGTGTCAGTTGCTGTCAAGATTTTGTGCAGTAATGATGAGCTGTTTTTAAATATATGGGAACCATATTTTCTATCCACAGAGCTGCTAAACACGATAAGGTTTCCTTCCCTTTTATATATTTCAGCTATGTTCTCCTTTATCTACAGCAGTAAAATACACAAATTCGTCCATAATGCACAAATCTATACCAGGGATAAATGTTATAAGTTAATATTTGTGTTCTTTTGAGAAGATATATTAAAGATGCATAATGCATGCATATGCAGGCCAGCAAATGTGATTTTTTTCAATCTCTGAAACATAATGATTATCATGCATATTCAAATGTCCAAACAATACACCTTAGTTAAACATTAATCACATCATTTTGGATACAATCAGTTTAATGTGTCCGGGAACCCGAGCATTATTCCTCATTTTCTTCTCATTATTTTCAAATAAACTGGAGATATTTCTGTGGGAAAAAAAGACCTGTATGGACAAATGATGAATATGTAAAAACTCTCAGAGATATTAATGGGGTTTAAACTACACCCTCTGATTGCTTTTCTGCTTTTAAATACTTGATGTTCCAGTTGTACTGTGACCTTAAACAAGATTTTATTGGAACACAATATCCATACCATTAAGGAAGCCTTTCATCATTCTGAAAGGGACATTGGCTCCTTGTATCCTTTAGTAGAGTCGTTGCACATTAAATTACATTAATATTTCTATTTGTGGCAACACATTCATATGTAACACAATACACCACATGCATATTGTATAATGCTAAAAACAAATATTTTCTCTTGGGATATTTGATATGATAATACAATCTTTAACTGAATTAATTTGTGAAATGTACAAAAACAAATTTTTTTCCACCCTCATCGAGTAATTTGTCAGGCTATCGGAAAATAATGTCCAGTAGCTTTAGAAATGTTGGCTATACATCAGCAATATAGATTTATTTTCCATCCCTCTCTCTCTCTCTTTCTCCCTCTCTCTCTTTCACACACACACACACGCACACGCACGCACGCATAAACACACGCACGCACGCACGCACGCACGCACTATGGTGAGTGATGTCCCCAGACAAGCAGGGCACCTAAATCCCAAAAAGACAGACATGGGTCTAGCATCCTTCATTCTCTCCTATCATCTCTCCGCCACTCTTCAACCTCTCTCCCTTTTCCCCCACGCTGTATTTGTCCGCCTCTCCTCTCCTCCCCTCCTCCTCTCCTCCCCATGATTAAATCTGTAGCTCCCTGCAGGATTATTAGGATTCTAATTCAATCTGAATTTCAGGAACTTGTTTGCTTGGTTACCTGTCACAGCGTATCAGCTTGTCATATTAGTGGTGATCGTTGGCTCCACCTAATCTGCTTTAAACAATTTCATTGGGTGCTGGTCTATAAATCATCCCGTAATGGGACTGACATGCGCAGGCTTAGCTAGGTAAACAAATCAGCTTTGTTTTACGTTAGGCAGCAATGAACTTGGCTTTATCAACTTCCCATCGATTCACACACGCCACAAGGTCAAAATCTTCCCCCTGCTCATCAGTGGAAGTAGGGGTCAGCACTCAGCAATTAGAACATGTATCCAACAGAAAGAGAAGAGGTCCGTCATATCCTGCTAACACCCGGTCCGGTCGCTGAAGCTCCCGGTCATTTCCTATGAAAGAGGCACTGCTGGGGAAAATACTCCACACAAACGTCAACTTGTGTTAGTCAAACTCATTTTAAAATGGAATATTTGGAGTTTATTGATGAGAACGTCCCCTTAAAAACGTATTAACTTCCACAGCAAATTCTCACGTGTTGTTTATAACCTAAGGGGAGAGAGGTTTTGGAGATGCTGGAATTGTTTTTGTGTTTGTGGTTCCCAATTTTCCAGGCATCGGAAACCCTTCATTTTGACCTGTTAGGAAGAATTTCCAGGTTTGGAATGATTTCAGACTAACCAAAGTACAATACTGGTGGGTTTGTATTGAACACAGATTGAAACCACATGTTATTTTAAGCAATAATGAAAGCACAGTTCGTCACAATTGACCACAAAACCACTGATGTTTAACAACACCTTGCCACATTCTTTACATGCACAGAACAACCCTACAATAAACACAGCTTCAAAATTAAACAAGTTGGTTTGGCCTATGTTACTTATTTGGCAAGATATAATACAATAAACCTTCATTGATAAACAGAGGGCAATATTGCGTGCAGGGCTGGTTAATTACTTACAGAGCCCAGCACATGACGTTAACACATGGCAGGGTGAATATTGGTCTGAGCAGGTTGATGTATAGTCCAGCAAAGATCAAAAGGCCAATGTAAACAGCAAACGCATTAAGGCCTGACAAACAGCCTCATCTATACTTCAGCCATGTTGTTTCTTGTAATGAGGGCAAACTTTTCAAATTGCAAGTTCTGCAAATTCTATCTGGGCTCTCTCCTATTCTGTCAAAGCAAAATACTAATTAGAAATAATACGTCGTCAAAAATATTATTTTAAATTTGAGTTTGAGACACCAAACCCATTTATTTAATTTCCGTAACTCGAAAGGACACAATGTTCCTATTACAGTAATGGTAGCTAAATGCAGCCAAAAGTAAATTAAAATAAATAATTTTGGTGATAACAATAAATAACAATTATTACAATACAATGTGGAAAAAACAGTTCTGATTACATTAATGACCAGTTCTCCTATCAATGTAGGAGAACTTATCAATATAGAAAGAATGATACATTCTTCACTTCTTATGATTGGTGTTGTTCACTCAGCTTTTTCCTGCATGCACACGCACACACACCCACACAGGCAACCACAGACAGAGAGATCGAGGGGGTGCAAACGTAAATGAGCTAACCCGTTGAGTATGGTGTCATGGGATCTTTTCACACCAATACATCTCCCTAATGCAAGCAATTTCCTGCAGCTTTGCACTCTAAGAGGGGATTTGACCTCTGCGGGCGACACTTTAAGAGAATTCTAATGTTTGCCAATAAGGAGGGATTAAGCACATGCCAGCTAGCAGGTATATACGAAGGAGATTGAGAGCATGCATTTTTGTGTGCACTTCCGACCTTAATTGTTTGTATGTTTGGGTAAATTTGTGTCTATATGTCATTATTTAAATCAACAGTTGGGTGTTTAAACACACATACTAACACGCACATAAAGACACACACACACACATGCACACACACACAGTATATACATGCTTACTTGCCATAGTTGCCCTGTATCTGCATGCCTGTGTGAGCCATGGGGGTTTGGGGCAAAAAAGACCGTACATGAATTTGGGCCATGTTTTCAATGCACATATGAATGATGATACAACCTGTCAGCTCTATGAAATAGAGCCTGGATGAATATATCTCTGGGAAAGTGGTTGACAAGGCATCGTGAATAAACACAACAATGTCAGAATGTGTGCACTGAGGTGTTTGGGATGGTCTTTTGTGTTTGGGATGTGTGTGTTTGTAATATTTTGGAGGGAAACTTTCCCCCACATGAAAAACTCTCCAAATCACAGACGGCTTTTCCAGGATAATCTTCTCAATTACCTGTGTCGATGTTTTTAAGTGTCATCGGCTGTTCGCCTTCTGATTCCCCGGCAATCCAGAAATCTGTGTTGCTGTTGACAATGAGAGATAAACAAGAAGTGTGTGTGAGTAGTTGGGGGGGGCTCACCAAATTCTCTTGAGGCCTGGAGAGGAAGCAACACAGAAGCAAACTTCTTTCACTCCTCCAGTGTGAAGTGGTGGCTGCTTTTAAGGCTTAACTTAGGAGAGACTGACAGCAATTATATCAATCCCTCTCCTTCACTCTCTCTCTAACTATCTATCTCATAGCCCGGCGAGAGCCACTAAATGGGAAACCACCAGAAAGGGAATGAAATCCCTCCCCCATTTCCCCTTCTCTCGCGCTTCTTGTCTGAAAACGAGACCTGATCTTCCTTCAACTGTTAGTGAGGAGCAGATCTATTACTCTGAGTGATGTGCTATTATGACAGTTCAGCAAGTCGACCTGATGCAGGTTTGCGGTTAATGGTGGAATGCTACAGTAATCCCATGTAAATTATTAATAGTTTCTGAGGAAAGTTGCAATGCGGCATGCCACACACACTCCATCGTGACAGTTGCACTGCTGTGCCAAAACGCCTGACATCTCATCTCCTTCAGATTTGTTAAGAAGACATCTGGGCTGAATGCGCGGCAGATTTCGGCACTGATCTGAGATCATCAGCAGTCGCTTGGCTGGGCTGCAGGGCTATAAAACCCTGAAAGCCTCTTGTATGGATGTTAAATTTAAACTGTGTGCCGTGTGGCACACAGTTTAAACTCTGCATGCACACCAAGCCAAGCCAAATAACATTTCTATTATTTCTTAGAGATTATACCACTGCCATTTTTGATGGGTTTGGAATATTTAGAGGATATGAAAGCCAATATGAAGAAAAACATGGCAACTGAAAAAAATATAAATGACTCACTGTCAGCACACGCCTAAGTTGAAAACTGGAAATAGATCCAAGTGAAGAGGTGTGTTAGCCGTAGTATTTATATCCCCTCCCCTCCCATCGGTGGTCAGCGAGCGGATCACGAGGTGAGACTGGTACACAGATTACTCTATGTCTCCCTGCATTCTCCTCCGCCGGTGGCTGACAGGGCCTGTCTGGCCTAACCTGGGTGGAAAGTGACTCTAATTGTCATCTCCACAGACAAGGCTCTGCAGCCATCCTGGAAAAAACGGGCAAAATATACTAAGCTACTTTATCATATAGACAGAGCCCGAGCATGGAGGTGGATCATTGACATAGACTTTTATGCAAAGATAGACTTTTTTGAATTGGCAGGTCCCGTCACCCTCTGCTTAGTATGCATACATAATGAGGTTAAAGCTTTTAAGAGGCCGGCGGAAACACAGGCATCTGACAGGTGGGGTTTGGGAGTTCAAGGAAACGTATATATTACCTGCCTCATCTGCTACACCCCGGCTGGTTTCACATGATTGCGTTAGCTAGGGGGCCAAGCGTTTTACCAAATGTTCAGTGCTCAGTGCCATTAGTTTGATACTGTTGCGATGTCATCTTAACTGTGGTTTCAATCAGTCTGCTCCTAATACCACCTATCAGAGCTGTATCCTTTGTTTCATCCGGAAAAAAGGACGTGATTCCCGGCAAAGCACTGCTGCTTTATTATTACTGTAAGATCCACTTACGTTTGGGTCTGACAGGCTGTGTTATGATGGTTTTGTTAAAGGCACACAAGGCTCTGTATTGTAAAAGAGGAAAACAGACGCGTTTAATGTAGCGCTATTGACAAATAATAAGGGTGTTCCAGTACTTATTGATAAAACCGCTTCTGGTCTGGTTCTGCTTACAATCAGGATTTGGATCCACCTCTGAGGCTACCTTTCAACTAGCGCAAACACTTTGCACTGGCTTTCTTTCTGTGTAACTATGGATTTCAGATGCTGCCCCCCCTCAAAGGTGAAATTTCCCTGCTTTTGTATGAGGCACACGGCCTTTGAATGCTGCCTGTGAACGCCTGTGGGCTTATAAATGTGTTCTGAGAGGGAAAGAGAAAGTTAAGCTGTCCTATTGAATTGATTGAACATTCATGAAACTAAAGTGCGCCCTCCCTCCCTCCCTCCTTCCCTCCCTCCCTCCCTCCCTCCCTCTTTCTCTCTCACAAGTGGAAATGACTTCCAGACATCTCTAAAGCCTGTATAGAACACAGCCCTGAGGATCCCAACCTTACAGTCAGGTGCTGAGCTGCTGCCCTGCAGGCACAATTCAATTGTCAAATCGCTCATGAAGGGTGCAGGCAAGTTCATTTTTCTGCTTAGAACTGTATACATATCATGGATAATATGCAAGTTCTGGCCATTGTTGACATAATTGTGCAATTATTTTACCCGCCGTATTTTCTAATTATGCCTTGCTAAACTGCTTATAGTTGCATAAATTGTGGCTATAAGAGCAGTCACAAAATTAATATTAATAACCCGATAAAAGGTAATTTAACATTTTAAATTATTCTTTCCTTGGCATCCAAGCCCTGATTTAATCTGGTAATTATACTAGAACTTTCCAGAGGCATATACAGCCAGTATATCCATTTACTTCAACTTTTATGTGGCCTCTTTATTGCACTTTCATGTATCTAATCAAAATGCCTTATTACTTTGGTCTGACAGTATACTTTAATGAATTCCAAGCCTGTCCGATGTCTGGGCATTGTCAGTCTCAACGAGAGCAATATTAAAAGTCATTTTCAATCTCTGGATGGAGTGCTGATCAAAATCTTCAAGAAGAGATCAATAAAAAGTGAGATGAGTCCAACGAGGGTGATGCATTATGCCTCGGTTCTACCTGCACGGTTTTTACAACTCTTGGTCTGTGCGTGTATATTGTAATATTCTGTGTGTGTGTGTGTGTGTGTGTGTGTGTGTGTGGGGGGGGGGGGGGGGGGGGCGTGGGTTTGTGTGTGTTTGCCCGG
>JAOEHI010000014.1:694218-708201 GCA_025447815.1 Percopsis transmontana
GGTCAAGATGTTTTTCTTGGAGGTTACGTACGTGTGTGTGTGTGTGTGTGTGTGTGTGTGAGGGGGGGGGGGGGGGGTTGGCTAATGGGTACCCTGCTTGGTGTTCTCGTCTGGGAGATTTACATTCGGTGCCCAGTCTATTCCAGACCTCTCCAACTCATCTGGGCCCAGCTTCCTATGTATTACCTATCAAAAGGTTCATAGTTTTTATGAAGTTCCTTATGGGGGGCCGGACAAAGAGAAAAACTTGTTTAATGGCTTGCTAAGTCAAGGCATGGCCCCACAAAATGTCACTAGGAAATGTGAAACACGTGGTTTGACGGCAGCTATCTTTATTGAATTAGACCTTTGATTGCAGACACTGGGAGGCTTTCAAAATCCTTTAAGATCTGGATTGGACATGACACGTGTGCATTTTCGACTGCTTCTCTCCCACACCTTGAAGATATAACTGGTGTTTTTAATATTCAGGGTAACTTGCTGCCGCTAGTTAGTTTTACGGCGATGTGGCCCTTAATGCCGGTCCTGAAACGTAATGTGTAATGTTAGCGCTTCATGCGAATAAACAGGACACCAGTGAGTATTTTAGGTCTTTCAATTGGATTCCCTAATGTTGAACAGCCCCGCCTGTCAAACAATGCAAATTTGCCCCCCGTTTGCTGGTCCACGCACAATAGCAGGTAGCCCCTCAAAGAGGCAGCGTGGTCAAAAGCAATAAGCCACATCAGTGATTGGGCCTTCTCAGGTTGGCTTTATTTAAATTCACTAATCCTGTAATGGTGGAGCCTGGTCTAGCTGGCTCTGGGGCCCAGGGAGTTATGGGGTCTCCACTCCACTCGCCTCACCAGAGAACTCACAGAGCCACTAAGTGGCATTTGACTCCTTAAGCTCCTGGAGGACTCAGGTTAGTGTCTGACGGCTGGAGAGAGCTGTTGGCGGTGTTGAGACGGGAGGGAGGTGGAGAGAGGAGGAGGAGAAGGAGGAGGAGGAGGAGGAGGAGGAGGAGGAGGAGGAGGAGGAGAAATGGCGCTGAGAGCCCAACAGACGAAACATTCAAAAAAGTGCCTTGCTTGGGCTAATGGGGAAATTATTTATGAACTATTTGCAGTGCACCTGAAAATACCTCCAGTGAAATTATGTTTGGCAACCTGAACGGCTTTGAAGTCAATGGAGTGGCAATAAAAATTAGGCCTTCATTAGAGAGCTGGGCCGTTCAAACTGAGTTGGCCCAGTCTCGGCGGGTCAGGGACATTTAGGCAGCACTCCCCTTCCTTCAGCTCTGGCAGCCACTCACACATGGAAGCAATTTGCCTCATTCTTCGCTGTTTTTATGATTTTCCCCCTTTAATTTTTTCTCTCTCACCACGCTGCACTGCTTTTATGTTGCATTTAGGAAATTAACACTATACGACAAATTACTTTGTAAATAAAAGGAATATAGCTTTAGAATGTTGAAAGCAGGAGTAGCCCAAGGGCCAGGGTTCCCAGCAACAAAGGAATCCTTGATAGCTGTTTAGATATGCCAGCCCACAACTAGGCTTTATTTTATCAAGTGCACGTCATTTTTCAATTGAATTAAACGTAAGGCATTCATTTCCCTTGTGTGCAGCACAAGTGCTGCATGTCCACTCGGAAAAGACTCTGCTTGAGAGAGAAAGAAAAAGAGAAGCCCTTGAAGGCATAAAGAGGCTCATTTGTAAACTACTACAAGTTTTGGTCCGGCGAAGGCAACTCTCATTCACAGCCAGCAGAGAGAGAGCAGAGAGAGGGCAACTTGAAAGAACGGCCGTAATCTTGAGCAAACCAGATGCACCAAAATCCAAGGGATTGTAATCTGCAGAGATGTAAGCTAATTACTTAATCACTTACATTTGTAAATCTTATTATTGCAGAAGAAATTGCCGTAGTGATTAAATTACCGATATTTATCTCCTAATAGCACTGATTAGGAGGTGATGCTAATCTGTCATTCTGAAAGGCCGATATTAGTGGCATCAATCTCGCAAAACAATAAACACATAATATGAAAGAGACGTTTTGTGCACCGAGGGACCAGATGGCCTGTTTTAGTGAGGAATGTACAATATTCTGGCCGGCTTGGCAACACCACTAATGATGGGAACCACAAACTGTTGACTTTTTTTTAATTGAGTTGTTTTGCCCCATTAACCCTTTGTCTGAGACAAAGAATGTTTTTACTTTTTAGCCAAACAGCCTATAGATTAATTCATTTGGGTTTACATTTATCAATGTTATTTTTTTAGTTGAAACCAGCGTTAAAAAGAAAGTTGTTTTTTTTAAACACAGTGCGCATGACCCTTCCGCACATGAATGCTGAGTGGATGGTACACATCTCTACCCCTACCCCCACAGCCATGTACACAAACATAAACAGTGAGCTGGGGCTGACATTTGGAATTGCAGGGGCATATGTGGGGAGCGTACCTCAGTACTGTATATGGATATAGACTCAAAAGAACATCCCTACAAACCTTTCTTATTATCCATGTGCGACAGCACCATCTCATTACTGTAAAAATAATCTACAGTGAACTGATCTGGGAACTGAAATTTCCAGATATTTTCCAGATATTCTCAAACAAACAACCCCCCCCCCCCCTCCCTGCCCCCCCTACACCACTCACGTCGAGTTGGCCATATTTTCTGCACCTATTCAAAAAAGCTTTGGAAAATCCCAAACTGTGGAAGTATCTGAAGGTATGCCTGTAATACTACAGAGGAATCCATAAATTATGCATCAGGAATATGCATATTTATTGACATTAATCAGAGGTATTTCCTACATGCCAGCTTTTGTACCTGCTGAGAAATCACAAGGGTGTATCCAAACACGAGACACACATTCTCTCTCTCACTCTCAGTCTCTATCCCTCCATATGAAAAAGGTACAATATTAAAATAATATTAAAGATTAAAGTCTCTTCTTGTTCTGCGGGGGTCAGTTGCCGCAGCTACTGTACTTGCTTACAGCTGCGTTTAATTACAGCAGAGAAATTGGCAAGGGTTGTCGAGGAGCATTTAGTGTCAATAACCAGTGCGATAACCAAACCCTGCTCCCTCCCTGGGTAATGCCTCATCTCTTCAGCACTGACAGGATCTCTCCCTCTCTCTCCCAATTTCCATTCAGCACTGGAAAAACAATGTCACAGAACAGCTTAGCAACAACGCAGAAGTCCACAACACACAGCGAGATGGTTTGCACAAACAAACAACGTTTCCTTTTTGTCAGTTACCACTACCCATTGACATTCCCCTTACCCCCTCCAGCTCTATGTCTCTCTGCCCTGGCCATGAATGAGCTTCAGCAATGCCGTACCCTTGCCCACGTTCTCCTCCTGTTTTTTTAGCTATCTCGTGCCTCCGGTGCTTTATGTCAGCTAATGCTAGCTAACGTGGCTCGCCTTGCCCTGGGCTACAGAGAGTACACCTGGTGTATTCTGCCGGGCCAAAGCTCTCAGGAACCCTGGGATGCAAAAATGTATAGACACGCACACACACACACAGACAGACACACAGACAGACAGACAGACAGACAGACAGACAGACGCAGGTCTCACTGGCACCTGTTGTTAGAGGCCAATAACTCTGTCCTTAGACACTGACCATGTGGTGCCCCTCTTAGTGTGAACGAAGCTCTGTTGACGCAGAACGACAGCCAACTTTCACGGACCAAATCGGACCCCCCCACCCCCCCTACCGACACACACACACACACACACACACACACACACCAGTCGTCATAGCATAATACTGTACACTGCACAATCAACATTCCATATCGCACAATCTGGGGAGCTGTGAAAACCACAAAGTGGATGTCATCAAACCAAAATGCTTAGGTGCGCGTGACGAGAGACGGACGCTAAACAGAGGAGGCCGGGCGCTATTAGGATGAGATCAGGGACAAGCTCTCGACAGCTGCGTCGGAGCGCTGTCTGTTGCGGAGGAGGGGAAATGGAGGGCAGTACAAGGGGAACACTGATTGACTAACAGCAACAAGGGCAGCGGCGTCATCACCGGCCCAACCATGTGCTGATGGAGCCCAGCTCTTTTTCAACCCGGCGGGGCCCTTTGGAGGCCCCGTCGGCTGGCAGTGGGGGTCACATGAGCACTCCTTCAAGGACACGGTGATTCCAAAACGACCCCCCCCCCTCCACTCGGCCGCATGGAGAGCAACTGTGCGCTCTCCATGCTTACGGGACGGGAGACGCACTTAGCGGTTTGCGCTGGGAGCGCTCCCTGTGATTGAGCCAACAGCTGGGAGGGTGACATCAGCTGCTGTGTGCTGTTTGCTGTGTTTTCACTGGCTGGAGCGACTCGGCGCTTAAAAGGCTCCATCAGTACCACTCATGGCGAGCTGCAGAGAGTTGCTTTTCATCTCTTTGGCTGTGCAGTCTGCCAGCTGGTCTGAGAGAGAGACTCATGAGTGCCTTATTGTCTATGCACATACATAGTGTACAGACACCCACACACACACACACACACACACACACACACACACACACACTGGGTGATTCTGCTAAGTGAACACGAGAACACGATTGACGTGAGTAAACATGATTCATGATGAAACCTAAAAATGGCCTTTCGTTGTTGTTTCCCCTCTACATAAGTGAAACCAAATGGCACCTAACTGTCCCAGCCGTGACATAAATAGCATTTCGCATTGAGACCATTGTTTTAGGCAACACTTTCCAGTGTTGGGTTTGACCTCTTCACAAAGGTAACTTGTGAAGAATTTTCATGAGTTCTTTCAGATCGAGTCTCGAGTCGCGGTTTTCAGCAGGGGGGGGCTCTTAAAAATATTAAACTCACCCCCCCCATTTTTTGTCCAAATATCTTTCCACTGTGACACTGAGGGACCAATTGAGACAGAAATATATTTGTACTGCTTTGTGGTGTGTGTGTGTGTGTGTGCTAGACTTCGCTGTAGAGAAAGCGCACGTCGACTGGAGTGTGTAACCCACCAGGGTGGGAGAAGTGACAAAGCGCCGCTACAAAGCAGCTTATCATGCTTAGCATGGGCTTATCAGGCACTGTACCTCTGACGGTGGTGGCGCCATGGAGCTATTTGAACTGTTACTAGTGCAGACTGATGCCGGGTCTGGGGTGTGCTGACGAAATGTGGTGACACACACTCAAACCCACCAAAACAAATGTTGTATTATATGCTATATTGTGGCTGTGTTGGGCCATTTAGCAGACACCACCAGCGGAGACACTTTGGGCCAAACTGAGGGCCAGGACCACTTAAACGGGCACAAGATGCTTTTCTAATTTTGTGTGATCTTTAATCAATAGCCATTTTCAGATATGCACTGAAGTCGTGAACTTAACTAGACATGACCCGGAGGGGCTGTATGTGAAAATGCAAATGTACGAATAAGTTGGCCCCGAAATTACACGGACTTTACCTTGCCGGCTCACTAGTACAAAGTCTGTGTAATGTCCGGTTGAGCCCATGTGTGAAAAGAGCAGGTCATTGCCCGGAGAATTCACAGCGAGTGACTGGGCGTGTTGTTGACAGTTTTCATGCAACTAGCTCGAAACCGGAAGAATACAAATATACGAGGATGATTTACACATAGAAGACAAAAATGTCCAACTGGAAAGACTGGAACTGGAACTGGAACCAATTCAAGGGACGTCAAGAAATTTGTATTTTTTATTTTTGAGTCATGTCCTACCTGCACGCTCTACCCAGGCACCACCTCTGGCCTAAAAGCGAGTAACCGCGTATTTCCTGTAGGTGAGAACGCGTCAGACATGGACAATCTCCTGTTGTGTGCTACAAGGGAAAGTCAGGACATTGTCCGGATTTCATATGTGAAAACGGCTTATGTTGATTGTGATTGTTCATAATGTGTTTTAATGCTATTATAAGAATTGGTTCATTGCTTTACCACAAGCACAACAAACATTTTGACATGCAATGACCCACTTCGTTTTGTGGGTCAAGGGTCAAACAGTTTGAGAAGTTTTGCTAGTTTATGAGCAAAACAAAACTACATTTTCAAGTATTTGTTTGGTAGGGAGATTTTTGTGTGTGTTCATTTTCTGTCTAGTCTTGTTAAAGCCACACTTTGAGACCAGTTTACTGTTATTTTTGAGTAGAGAACAGTGCGAGCCAAAGAGAGGTGTGTCAGTGATTTATGCTTTTATGTTTTTATTTATGCATATACTTCAACCATGTTACCATTGCAACTGTACTGTACACCAGTTCTTTGGCGTCAACTTTAAAATTCTGTGGCAGGTTCTCACAACAGGCTATCCTTCCTCCACAGGCTAAGGGGAATCAGCAGCATTGTGACTGGTTAGGTCGGGTTAATCTCTTCTTTGTTTTCTCGCCAAACCCGGCCCATTCTCACGTCACGGTGCTGTCGTGCAGAATAATGGCCCTCAGGGAGGACAGCTCAGCCTGGGGGGAGATGAGTGAAATATTTTAGTTTTGTCTTAATGCAATGTTGTGCAATTGTGATCATATTGAAGCTTATAAAAAGGCCCAGAGCCCTACTTCTTAACTGCCGCGGTCATGTTGAGTATTACAACATTGCAGTATGTTGCTGTGGCTGTAGTGCTATTGAGCCACCTGCCCCGGAATCACTTAGAACGCAGCTCTGGTTTCAAAACACCAAAATTCTGTCATTTTGACATCTCTCCGACTGCTCAAATAAGGACGTTTTTCTGTTTTTCTGTTTTTCTGTTTTTCTGTTTTTCTGTGTTTTCTGTGTTTCATTTTCCTCAGTGGGTCTTAACTCCATCCCTACAGGATTAACAGATCGGGGCATTAAGATTAACTTTTTACCGGTTGGCTTTCCCTTTAATGATACAGTTTATATTAATTTGAGTGTAAACCAACTTGATTCTCCAGATGTATTAGTCTTTGTCTGTATGAACAAAAATACCCCAGTCCATAATTCAACGCCAGGTTATCGCCCACAAAATCTGCCATCCCTATCCCAACACTATCCTTTAACATTGAACAGGACCGCTGACTATTGTTTACAATCACCTAATTTACCTGCAACATTAAGCTTTTTATTAAGTAGTGAAACTTTGAGCAAAGATTAACAAAATGTTGAGAATACCAGCCATTTTAACAGGTGGCTCACACACAAGTCATTCCTTATTAAAAACATGAATAAATGCCAAGGCTTCCTCTTTCCAGGACAAATAATATTTTCCTCCTCTTTACACAAACACAACAAAAAGAGTTAAAAAAAACACAACCATTTCCCTCCAATTCTCCCTCCCAAGCGTGGCGTCTGTGTGTAAAATGGCCTCAATCTGGGGCTGACAATGTCTGCAATGCCTTGCCTTGGCTGCACTTTGATCTGGGGGAAAGATTGGGAAATTCTGTGTGTTAATAGCGGCCCCGTTCCTCGCCCCCACCCTCACAACATCAGCCCCCCCCTGCTTCATTAGCCGACCTTTAGCAGCCGACCAACAATTAGGCCCGTTGTACGCTTGCTAGCTTGACTCTGCCAGGCCGACTGTGCTGCGAGAATAGTGCCTGACTAATGATTGGCTAAAGAGACCTGACAGCGTGTTACAGCCACAGCTGTAATTGAATACAAGCTCTAACAAGCCTTTGAACAAGAGGAAGAAATATTTCATAAGCTTGATTCAATTCGGTGGGGGCACGCAATAAAAATAATGAATACTTTCCCAACCGATATTTAGCATGGAAGTGACATTTTTGGGAAATAATTACAGAGCCAGATGGACGGAGATGTGAATCATTTGAAGATTTCGATCTCTCTCTTCAATCCTCGCTGCACCATTGTCTTTTGACATTTTGCAACCGTTTACATACCATGGTGTTGTGTCCGTGTGCCTTTTTAACAAGATTGATGTATCTTTCTCAGAAACAGCCCGCTAGACTGGGACCCTTGACGAGCACCTTATTAAACGGAGGACAATGCTGGTTCTTTTCCTCTGGCCTGCATTAGTCATTATGATACAGAATATTCACATCAGGCAGGGCTTTGCCCTTTCAGTGCCACAGAGCCCTCGTCGGTCTGTGTCTCCGAGCCAGCAGCTTTGCATAGTTTGTGTTTTCCTAGCATCATTTCGTATTAAAAAATACATACCAATCAAAATATATACTTTAAACATATTTAGTCTATCTAAAGATCCAGTTATCGTAATAAAATGGCTTTTGTGAATATCACCACCATGTAATTTGCCGAGCAAAGCAAATATGTTCTCAATACATTTCTGAAAAGTTGGTATGGGGAGAGAAAAAGTTTTTAGCATCTAATGTGGCCAAAAATTGGGGCAAGAAGAGAAGAAGCAGGCATCAAAAGATAACACGATATGGGAGTCCAGTAATCAGGACATCCACATTAGACAATGTCACAGGGCCGGTAAATGAAAGGCTCAAATGATGAATTGGACAAAATTACACCGGAAAAATAAAAAACTGGGAAAAAAAAACAATCAAATATTTAAAGAGCATATTTTTCCCCTCTGACATCAAGGGTACACAGATAGTAATCACCCAACTGAAATACTCTTCATTGCCCCCATTTAGCGTAACATCAATAGAAGACTTGTCAGAGCTGGGAGATGAGTCCCGGCCTGGTCTCTCATTATACACCAGGGACAGGGAGGCATTGGGCCATAATAACGACCTGATTTACTCAAATCAAGTGGTTAGGCTAACAGGGCCGCTAATAACAAGGCACTTTCTTCCTGTTTGTTTTCCTATTTTGTGGCATATTTATACCCCACATCACCAACAAAAGAGCGCTTTCTGATTGGTTCCTGCCTTTTATTTTAATTCTGCAAGTATAGAGCACCCGCGCACTGTAGGCTTTGAATTCACCAGGGATGAATCAAGACGGGGTCTGAATTTTTAAACAAGGTCCTCTTTGCATCTTATTTTATAGGATTATCGCTGTCTTTGTATGGGGGAAGTCTATGGAGTAATTACCTGTGAGACTGAGAACATGTCTAAAGTAGGTTAATGCCTAAAAGTTTGAGCTACGGTACTTTCCTCAACTGGTGTAGCACAGCAGGTGATTGTTTCTGTGTGTGTGTGTGTGTGTGTGTGTGTGTGTGGAAGGGGGGGGGGGGTGTATACTGCACTATGAAAAGCTTCTAGAGAGTCATACATAAAAATAGATTATTGTACCGGGAGACAAAATATTAAATACAAATTTCTCCGTCTAGACCAATACAGGTGAAATCTTTGTTGTCTTTTATAATATAATAGTATTACTATACTATGTGTCAAACTTAAGTTTTAATTAACATGAATTAACATTTTAGTATAGGGAAACAGTATGCAAGTGGGAAATGTATATAATAAATAAATAGTAGATGTGGGACCGATCCGATACAGACATCTGATTTCGGACTGACGTTACCGATCAACAAATATTGATCCAGATTCCATAGTCTGATGATTGTTTGGGTTGTACAGTTCTACTCATAGGCTACGTAGCTGTGAGCACTGAGCTAAAGGAGATATAGCTAATATCAATTAGGGGACAATTCAGGTCAGTTGGTATTCAAGAAAGGATTGGCTATTTGGCGCTGAAAGCAGAACAGCCTGCTGCTTTTAGCAGGCTCTGAACCGTAATAAGGAGAGCCTCAGGAATGGCTCGCATGCTAACAATTTATATGTATTAGGTGTCTGTATCGGCAGATATCCAAATTTAGGTATCGGAATTGAATCGAACTGAAAAAAAAGTGCATCGATGCATCTCTAACAAATACTATATATAAAGTTTACTTACTGCATCCAGACCCCCCTTACTGCCTCGTCACCCTTGACAGCAACATCTGATGCAAAAAAGTGAAAGCTCTGCTTGTCACAGTTCAGCCTGCTTTTAGTGTGTCTGTCTAGTTTCAGAGTGTTCTGCCTGGCCCTTCTCTAGATCCACCCCTTTTCAATTTTATAGTCTGTTTCCTTATCCTGGTCCCTGGCCCCTCCCCTTACCAATTATCTGCCTCACCTGTTTCCCATTCCCCAATCACCCCTAGTGTATTTAGTTTCTGTTCTCCGCGTTATCCAGGCTGTTCCGTCTTGTGTGTTTTTCCACCATGTCATTCGAAGCTCTATTACCTGCCTGTATCTCTGCCTGCCTTGTTTTTTGAGTCTGCCTGTTATGTTTGCATTTTCTTGTGGATTTCCTATTGCCAACCATCGCCTGTTTTTTTTCCACTTGTTGCTTCTGGCAGTCCGTTTTTCTTTTGGGATGCGTTCCAATACCTGACACTGCTGAATGATAGTTTACACAGTAGCATCTTTTGACCAGACAGAGCCGCCAAAACGCCAGGATATTCTGTCAAACTTTAACAGTGAATGAGTGACAGTCGCTCTTGTCCTTTAGCTCAGACCAACCCCCTTTTCAGTCTAATTGCACAGTGAACTACTCTGAATACGCTGGGGAGATGGATATTGACGATCTGGCCCAGATTAACCGTCTCACTGTGCTTTGTGTGATCTTTATTTGCATGATAATTACTTGGTGGGAGTGAGCAGTCTAATCAAATTATTATTTCATAACTATAGGTACACAGTGAGAGAGAACGAGACAGAATCAAATGCATTAATTAAAATTATTTGAAAGGATTTGAACTTTGGTTTATTCAATTAATAATCAAAGTGACACATGGATATCTGTGAAAACTAATGATTGTACTGTTTTTGGTTAATCTATAGGCAAATTTCTCTTCCTCTTATCTTCCGAAATCGTTATATTGGTCTTGACCACTGTACCACAAAACTACCTCAAATTTTTATATTTTCTTCAGCCAACAATTGTGTAACTTACTGTCTGTCTACTGTTAGTGGTAAACAACTATAAAATGCTATATCTGAAATTTCTGAGTATGAACTTTTTTAATCCAGAAATCAAGGCGGCAAGGGGTGATTCATTAATACACCACAACACACAAAATTATTGTTTTGTGTGTATGAGTATGAGATTGCACTTCATTGATCCCCCAGAGAGTTTGCTGAACAATATTTGTTGAATTGAGATAAAGCCTGACAATGCGACGCAGGGGGCAAATGAAAATATGAAAATGAACTCATCCTGTCATCAAACTGATCCCTTCCTGTCCTGTCTTGTCCTCTTTCATCTCTAACCCAGGGCACGCAGAGCATTCATGCCAGAGTACTCTGGCTACACTCCATCTCCACCACCACCGTTCATCTCCAGCCTTCTCTAAGGATTGCACACGGACGGGCGAGACATGTCGATTATGGGAGCAGTGTAAAATTGTAAAACATTTACACTGTAAAATTAAAACACCTACTTATTGTCTACCTCTGGGTCTTTCTTATTCCCGCCACGTGTTCTGAAGGAACAAAGGGAACCATCTATCTCTCTGATAAGAGCCTGCGATTGCTAAGAGGTTTGATTTGAATGGCGAGGATGCTATTTGCCTAGAGAGCGCCCGAGGATGAGGGCTGATCGGGCTGCCGATGGAACCCGGCTGTCAGCTGGCATCCAGCGATAATTGCTTCCCATGGCAGGACCCCCTCAGCCGCCAGAAGAGGCATGCGGCACGGAGAGGCAGCACGGGAATCCATTTTCTCTCGACACGGCCCAATCATAATTGTTTTGCGAGCGCGAGGATATTGTTGCCAATTTGCGGCAGGGCAAAGGCCCTGACTGACACTCATTGACCGGAGAGACCAGAGGCCGAAGGGAGGGAGCGAGGTTTAGGAGGTGCTCCTGAGCACCCATACAGGCCTTGACGATCACCGTGAATTGTCACTCAAAGATGAGAGCCGTGATGGGAAGGTGAGTGGAAGAGCTGCACAGCAACCATAAGGGGAGAGAGAGAGAGAGAGAGAGAGATGGGAAGAGAAACGCGATGTTTCATTGCAATGCACTACCATAAGGATTATTCCAGTGTTCTGATTACCTCCTCGCAGTGTTTATCATTTAGATCCCACAATCAAATCCTCCCAGTGTGACATTGCGTAAACACAAGTCAATACAGAGATGCCTCTGACAGTAGGCGGAACAGGCATACCTAACGATTTTCTCTGTGAAACTCTTTAGGGACAAATGTATATTTTATCTACTTTAAGCTGCAGGAAGGCTATTGATTGGTAATTGTTGACACCGTCTCTTTCAAGAGGCGCCGTTCCCTGCGTGCGGTATTGAAGCGATCCTTAACATTGATTGTGATTACCATATGGTTTTTACGGCTCAATTTCCATCTCCCGGGGCACGGAAATAATGGCTATGACACGTGGCCCTTTCCCTTTTGTAAGAACGCCTTCAAATCCATCTGCTGAAAAGTACCACGTGGCCGGGGGAACTTATCACTCACCTGTCCAAAGCTAATTCCGCCCGGTGTCAAGCATGGAATTGGATTTAAGGACAGTGAAGTTGCGTAGGTCCGCCCGCTGTCAGCAGCTCCCGGTGCCCTTCTCACATGTCACTTCAGCGCTGGCTTAACAGCTAACGCACTATCACAGGCTATCCGAAGCCCTGGGCAAATCTCTGATGACATTCTCTATTCCCCATGTACCCCACCGTGTTGGACCGACTTCTCTGTGTCTCTGAGCAGAAGCAGCACACAGTATGGGGGGAATAGAAAGCCACTGGAGATTTTGACCCCGTGACAGTGATGTCCTATTATCTCGCAAGGCAGACACAGAGACAGAGGAAGGGAGGGAGAAAACTTGGGGAGTGTTTTGGCTACACAAACAGCTGAAACGGGCAATATTCACTGCGTGCTCCAGATTTATACCCTGGACATAAATCTGGGTACCAGAACATGCAGTGACATGTTGCCTAGGGGATTGCGACATCCTAGGATAACGTATGTCTCATGATAGATAAAATGTTCACTACCTACCACAAAATTAATGAGTTAACAGGTTAGTGTTATTTATGGATGGATAGACGCACACTGGAGAGTTTAGTGGTGTCATTATGGCATATTTATTTAACTAGTGGCAAGTCCGTGCAGGGGCGGAGTAATTGCCAAGGCAACGGGACTGTTTAGGGAGCAGCCCCGGTCAAGGGTGAGGGATTATCCTGAAATATTCTTCCTTGGGAAAAACGTCTGCCACAGTCATCTACCTCGGCCCTCTCGCTGCCTCGCCTTGAGGCATTCAAATTGACAGGTCTCATTATCTGTGGACCCCCCCCACCCCCTCCCCCTCCCCCCCTCCCCCAATGTTCCCCTTCGTATCCCATGGCCTGTCAGTCTTGAGCGGGGTGTCCATCTCACTCCTGCATCACCTGACAGACACACTCTCCTCACCCACTTACAGCTTATATCCTCAGAACATGCAAGGGTGTGCGTGCGCGCGCTTGTGTGTGTGTGTGTGTGTGTGTGTGTGTGTGACAGGTTATCAGCTGACAATATGACAGAGGTGTCCTTGTAAACAAACCACAACAACCGGTGTGATCTTAACTACAGCATTGTACAGCAAATTGGAAAAAAGGTATGACTCAAACGCGCCCGTAAATACACACACACACACGCAGACACACATCCGCGCACCTGCACACACAGATGTGCATGCCGGTACCTATGCAGAATCTTAAGCAACTTGTGCAAACTGTGTGTTTGTTTGGCGAGGCTCAGGCAGAGAACTGATGAGTGGCTCATTATGGCAACACCAGCGCTACACACTGGGTATCGCATAATCAAAGCCTGGGGGTACGTATTAATTATCCTTTTGAATAGTGATGAAATTTTAAAAAGCTTCTCCTTAAGGCTCGCATCACGGGTAGATGAAACAAAGCCCAGCACAGCTTGCTCGCCCAGGCTCACATGTGTTTTTACATCTGTTCAGGATATTTCAATTTGATGCTCAACAAGCTGAGACCGAGATTAAAGGATAATAATGTGTCATCCTCCACATAAACATTTCTTCCAGAGCGAGTAATAGCGCATCAGCAGGCAGGCAGGCAGGCAGGCAGGCAGGCAGGCAGGCAGGCAGGCAGGCAGGCAGGCAGGCAGGCAGGCAGGCAG
>JAOEHI010000014.1:708301-743313 GCA_025447815.1 Percopsis transmontana
TATATGGTAACCCACTGGTTCTGATTTTTATGTATAGATATAATTTGGTTTTTCATTATGTAAATTATGCAAATTCCAACAGTAAACACTACTGTAATTACTAATGTACTAATGTAAGTAAAGCATTTGCAAATACTAGTCCCAATTGTCCCATTAAAGCAATTTCCCATTTCCCATAAAACGACACGGTATGCGTATGATCTGGTATCCAGCTGACATTAATGACCCTCACATAGTATTTGGAATGACATGAACCATTTGAACGGACAGCGTCTTACCTTCCAGCCTTGCCTCGGCTTGCAAGACGCACAGAAGACACAGAAGACTGTGGAAAGACATCCTGACGCCTATTGCTCAATGCTTCTCTCCCTCCATTTTCCCCCAAAACACCTTCTGATATACTCTCCCCTGAACACCTGAAAGTGCACAAAATGCGCTGTCGTGAGCAGTTGGATGTGTGATCTCCTGTCACCCTACAGGGGTGACTGGTGACTATTTACCTACAGTATCTATCTATCTATTACTTATGCTTGGCACTCTGCTGTCTCCTGCGCAGAACTGCAGGCTGATACAATACAGCACTGATTGCGCCTCACTAAAGGTGATTGAGGGACTGTACTGGTATAGCTAAGTGACGCATGCAGGGGAAATCGTTTTGCATCATATGAACCGACCAAAAAAGGTTGCACTGTACTGTTGCTCGTTTTATTACTTGTACCTTTTCCACATGGCTGTGAGACACTGTCTGGATGTGTGAGCGTGTGCACCCGTGTTTGTGGACTTGCACATATCTGGTTATCAAACTGTGGTTTAACGATCTAGCTGAGTTTTCTCATCTTTGTTTTCATGGCCGAGGTCAACTCAGCTAATCATTCCAATCAGAGAGATTTTTGCACTGTGAGAAGAAAATGTCCCTGATAGGCGATGTCTCTGTCACATTTTCAGCAGATCTTTGAAAAGCTCTTTTACAGAACAAGGCCCTTCTGTAATTTGTTCACATCATCCCTGAGGTGATATTTTTGGTTGTTTAAAGTCAACATATTGCTTATTGCATTTCTCTCATCTTCGAAACTTCATAATTTGTCCCCCTGGCACAAATCATTATGAATATGACATCATTACTCTATTGTGACTGAGCAGTGTTTGATGTTATTGGACCACTAGGTTTTGGTATTTTACGGAGTTGTTTCCCAATCCTGGGAAATGGAGTAAAACAAAAGCCATATACAGCATTTAAAACTGCTTTCACCACGTTGCTGAATGGAATCTGAATAGAAAGAACACAGTAACCTCTGCAGCAAGATATCGATATTTGAATTGCTGCTATTTGATTTGCCGCTTTGCGTTCCATGACCCAATGGGCTATGCAACCTATTTCTTTTTACTTTTTGGATCTATTGTAAACAAGCCACATGGTTTCATCTGACAAAGAGTCGATGCATAGGCTTGTCATGTTATTTGTAAAGGCCAAAGAACTGTATAAATGCAGCCCTGCCGGATGAGAGTGTGTGCGCGTCTGTGTGTATAAATGAATGTATATGCATACAGCACAGCTACGGACTTCCAGGGCTGAGATGAAGGTCAGCGGGGGATCAACGGGGGAACAGGTCAGCATGGAGAACGCTGGAATGAGGCAGATGAAATAAAAGAGTCAAAGAAATCCAGGAGAAGTCTTTGAATTTGGCGGAATTCCTCTCCACCTCCTCCTCCTCCTCCTTCGCAGCTCCTCTGGGAGGCGTCAGGAGCCTGCGGAGAGCGCGAGGTAAGACGCAGCCTGTCAGGAACAAAGATCCAAATTCACATGATATGTTTAGCTAAAAGGGTGAGAGAACAAATGAATCAAAGCGTGGTGGGATCAAAGCTACGTAACAATAAAGCCAAGACGGTTGCCATGGGACCAGCGGGAGATGCATGTCATTTATAAATTGTTCTTAGGCTCTGTCAGATATGTGGAGGGAGTTGATTGTTATTGTTTAGCAGGGGTGAACTGCTGCCGCGAGGGGTTAAGAGCGAGGGTCACCTTCTCAGAGGTGAGGACGTCTCCTTGTTGGTGGTAATCGACAGTCTTCAGTGATCCAGGTCAAGGGTCACTGAACAGCTACCTTCAGCGCATGACGGCAGACAGCAGACAGCAGACAGCACCAAGTTTTGCACCTTGTGGTGACATTGATACTGTTTGAACGTTAAGTCAAATCAATGTGGGGAATACCCTAAATTATCAACCCCATGTTTTTTTGATACAAACAGGATATTTAAGGAGATTGTACTGCAAACAGCAGCAAATACACAAACTGATGAATTCTGCAGATGTCAACTACTGTACAAATGAAACCACATTAAAAGAGCCCTTTAACATGGGAAAATAACACTTCTGTGAAAAAATGGGTGGAATAAAAGTTGTATTACCTCATTGAATAAAATGTCTTCCTACACTCACACACAATAATAAGTAAAACAACCCACACAGAAATCCTTTATTTTTCAATTGTACTGTTGCTGTCTATGAAGAAATTTGCAAGAAATCTTGAATGAATTGTCACTCAAATACGCTGCACTTTTAAATGAGTGTTTTTGTATGTGGGTGAGGAAAAAAGCAGATTGCAGCAAGCAAAAAGGAAAAGAAAGTCCCCTCCCCTCAATGCATCTGTGACTGACGCTCGCAAACCACGCAAAGACAGGAAAGGGAGTTAAGCACTTATTTTTGGTTTTTGCAAATGTTTTTTTCTTTCACATAGGTTATTGATGTAATCATTGGTTTTAAGTAGAAACATTGTTGTTGTTTTTTAGCTATTTGCCATTTTTCTGCTGGTCACAGAATCTGTACACTGTACATACTATGTCTTGACACCCAAAATGTGGTTGCAACTGAGCTGAGCTAAAATGTAATCTGTGTAATTTGCATTTTTACCACCATGTACAATCAGAAGACAGTAGAAAGCCTACTCTCAAAAGTTATGTATTCACTTCAATTAGTTATGTATTCACTTAAATGTGACATCATAAAATATTTATATATAAAGACCAACATAGAAATATAAGTAAAACTATGCATTCATGTGTAGCTGATCTGAGCATAAACCATTCAATATACTGTGTACAACCTTGACATTGGAAGTGCGGTTTTAATTTATATATTTTATCATGTAATTTGAGTACCATCTTCACGCAACTGCATGGATTAGATCTCTATCAGGCCAATTGAACAACACAAAACACTAAGATACAAACAATAAAAAATAACTATGTCAGAACCCTGTTAAGTTTGCATATATTTCGATGTTATACGTAGGGTAGAGAGAAAGACATTTCTCTTGTGACCATTAGTCAAGCAGTCTCAGAGAAAATCCTGCATGTTCCACTCCTGTCAGTGCTAACACAGACAGACTACAGACAGCAGAAAAGTAGCCTACTCCATTATTATTTCTAACTGGTAGCCCTGGGGTTATTTTGCCCCTGCCTTGGAACAAATCAATGAAGCCCAACAGTTGCACAATTTGAGATCAACTTTATGGTCAGTGACATTATCGAGTGTGGCTATTTAACAATATTTGAATACTAACCCCAACCGTCGTGATTGCATAGAACTAGTGTGCGTTTCATTCTATTTTACTTGTTTATGATAATCTTATCTGTGCGTGTTTGTGTGATGGACTTGATCATTTCCGTCCTTGTTTCATGTTAACAGCATTAGTTGCTCTCACTGTTCAGTAACTGATTACTGTGTGGTCATGTCAAACCCCATATCAAGAGAAGTCCACCGCCCACGAATCTCGGGGCTGTTGTTGCACAGCCGGTTCTTTACATTGATTGTTACCTATTACTTCTTCCCACTTACTTATAGGCACGTTGATTGCTATGTTAGGTAGGTGCTAGCTAGTTACTATTACCAGCAACCACACAAAACTGCTAAGGCAAATTAACTTGCGCTTCTTCTTGTACGCAAGACACGTAGTTTTCGCTCCGTGCGGGGCAGCGGGAGAACTTTCTGACCAGCACTTTTTCTGCAGTTTTCGACCACACAGATAGATGATCAACACAGCCTTCAACTGTGGAGCTGCGTAATCAATGTAAGCATCTAAACTGGACACTGAGGATTCTAGGCTTTATAAAATGAATATAAATGACGGACGGCAGAACAATTAAACTGATAGTTGGGTATTCCTTGGTCTATATTGCCCCCAAGTGGTCACAATAGAAAGTGCCTAGATTGATGCAGTCTTAATTTTACGTCACAGCTACAATATACAGTCATGGAATTATCTACATTAAATCGTCAAAGTTTATTTTATAACAGTACGTGATGACATCCTTTCAGATTAAATGATAGTTAGTTTACTTGTTTCTAAAGCAAAACTTGTATGCAAGATCAAACACTACATGACTACACTGGGATGGTGTATTTTTTGGCTGAAATATATGTGAATAGAAAACAGAGCAGTTCACAAACTCTGCTTATCTTTGATATCAACATATGGAAGTGGTTGAAAATCTCTTGCTGTCTACAAGCAGCAAATGGTTTTAAATCAGTCATTTTAATATCAAAGCACTTAACACTAGAATGATGATTACTTGCAGGTGGATATCCATGCTTCTTGTCAAGTTTGCATTTGAAGAAAATGACTGAGCTCTTATCCGACACATACAGTACGGCCAGTGTTCAATGGGCAAGATCACATTACAGAAGATTGCTTTCGAGTTTCACCAATTTTCCCAAATTACATTGGCCTTTGGTCTCTGGTAAACGTGATTGACTTGAATGGTTTTCATTAAAAAGCGTTGTGGAGTCTTGTGCTATTGATGTCAGTAAACAAAACCCGAGGGTGAGCGGGTACAACTGCAATAGCAAAGGAGAGTAGATTCAGAAAACTGATTTATCATGTTTTTAAATGCTATACTTAAGCTATCAAAGGCTTGTTGTCCAGCTTTACAAAACACACGCTACCTTCATAAAAGCAAACAGGTCAGCAATGCCATGTGCATGAGGTATTGAGTTTTATTAAATCAATACAGGCATTCATACTTTATTCAGTGTAGGATCAAAATACCGCAGATACTTTATATGGCATCTTCACATTATATGCTTTAACATCGCATTAAACCCTATGTGCTATGCACACAGGGCCGCTATTTGAACTTAAACGGACCCTCCCTCTGTCTCCTTCCATTGTGAAAAGTCACGTCTGGGAAATGGGAATCTGCTTGATGTCACAAGAACCCCAGACTGACAAGAAAATAGCCATGAATAATATGACCACCCTTATTACCCTTCTAGGAAAATAGTTAGAGCAGGATCCAAAATGAAGAGTAAACGGCATACACTTTCAGTGTCAAAAAGAATAAGAGCTATTTATTCTGGCCAGAGATGTTCCCAGATTCCCATCAGCTGTTTGGCTGTTTTAGCCACCTCAAAGCTGACTGACAAGAGGTAGGCTATATCTGCAAAGAATTAAGGGTTGTCGTCATACAGTTCCATGTATTTAATATAGTGTGTAACTCGACCACAAACATTTAGGGATTTTCCAATCGCAAACGTGGCAACATAAGCCCTAATGCTGATAACCCGGCTCTCATCTTACTGTCGAATGTCTGCTGTTGCACACCCACCAAGCTGTAGTGTTGGAATGCTTTAGACTTAGTAACAAAATAGGGATCTCTGTGAGACAAGCGACGGCATCTTGAGTCGGTTTGTGACAAAGTGACACACACAATAGCTCTAGAGTTCTTTGAACTACAAAATAAATATTTGGAGAACATTCATGGTATATCATTTATCATTTAAGAGGTGTGGACAAAATAAACAGTGACAAGAAAAATACTTTCTTTTCAATTTCACTTGGGTAAGTACTTTAGTCGAAAGGAAAATATTTTGATCAAATCTTGATCTTTCTGTGCAAAAAAGGCAATCATTCTCAAGTAAAGCAAATATAATATATTAATATAATAATCTATAGTAATACATTAAATTAAAATTCGATGTTTAATATTTTTTGTTTGTATTATTCCTGGCTAACTGGGACTTAGGCCTGGGACTTGAGGCCCAGGCTTAACTGCTTTGAGAAGACACAGAAGCAGATTAAAAACACGGATTGTAATAGCTATTCTACCTGGTCTGAGTTGTGGTCAGTTGGAAGGGGAGACTTACAACTTAGACATATTTCTTGAACTCGTCATACAAGACCAAGACAAAAGCTCCGCCCATTCCTCGGAGCACGTTGGACAGGGCTCCCTTGAAGAAGGCCCTGCCCCCTTCGTCACGGCCGATCTTCCTCCAGCAGTTTAATGTTGATGTGTACATGATATCCGCTGGGGAGACAGATGTAGGTCAATGTACATACGGTGGAGTGCGAACCAGTCGCCATGGCAGTATATTTCGCGTGCGTCGCATCCAGAGTATAGACATTTTTAGACTGCAGATTGTGGCGCCACCTTGTGGACAACCCCATATGTCTTATTTCCAACGGATTCTTTTAAGCAATGATGTACTGGCAATGTAATTGTTTATTTCTTATGATATGGGGAATCCATCCACAAACTGCGATGCAAATCCAAGCAGACCTATTTTAAAGGTCATTTTGATCACACATACTCTATTATTATCTATTACATTGTAATTCTTACCTCCTTTGCGTCCAGACTGCATCATCATACGACGTCTCACGGTGTCAAAGGGGTAGGACACTATCCCGGCCGCGGCTGTCACTGATTGGGCGATCATCCAGCTGATCACAATGTGAGTGTTCTTGGGATCAGGAAGCATGCCTACGTGACAAACAATGACGACTTTGGATTAGAGCATGTATCAATGGCATCAGGCCTGTTGTGCCTAGGAAAGGCACATGGAAGTATTGTCAGAGCAGTTATCATTAGTGGAGATTGTGGCAAGGATGTCTGATTTCTGAGTTTCCGGCTTAGCGATCAGACATGAGACTTATTGATCGATTGATCGATCGATCGTCACCTTTAGCTGTGTCGTAGACACCGAAGTAGGCCGCCCTGTAGATGATGATCCCCTGCACAGAGACGCTGAAGCCCTGGTACAGTCCTCTGAGTCCGTCTGACCTGAAGATCTTCTTCAAGCAGTCGGCGAGCCCGCGGAACTCCCTGGTGGCGCCGGCTTTGCCCACGTCCATGGCCAGGCGGGTGCGGGCGAAGTCGAGCGGGTAGACGAAGCAGAGAGAGGTGGCCCCGGCGGCGCCGCCGGATGCCAGGTTGCCGGCGAAGTAGCGCCAGAACTGCGCGTGCTTGTCCACGCCCCCCAGGAAGATCTGCTTGTATTTGTCCTTGAAGGCAAAGTTCAAGGCCTGGGTGGGGAAGTACCGGATGACGTTGGCCATGTTGCCGCGCCAGAAGGACACGAAGCCTTGCTCCTTGGGGATGCGCACAATGCAGTCGACGATGCCCTTATACTGCTTGTCGGCAGTGATCTGTTTGCTGGCATGCTGGACCTGATGAACACGGAGGAGAATTACGTGAAACGGGTCTAGGTACATAGCCTACTATATTGATATTGATTGCTGTTAGACATTAAAGTTCACATCCTAGGTTATAACATATCACCTGTACTTGACCTGTGTGAAAAAACTATAGGCTGAGATATTAACCACTCGAAGAAAATGGTCCAAACATTAATGTCAGCGCCAGGATCAACCACATCAGTGTATGACACAGCAGTTACTGCAGCATACGCGTGGATGAATGACTGCTGCGTGGATGAATGACTCGTCTATTGGTGAACGGGCTTTTCCCCAGTACTTTACCTAGGGGCGCGTTAACATTGCTTTAATGAGAATATCTTAATCTTTAACACAGTCTACTGTATACGAGGGCTTAACGTTAGGTGCGCGCGTCATTGCCACAGGGAAGACCTGCAATGGATGCTGAGGACTTAAACATGGCTCCCAAGGATAACGTCCCAAAAGATGCTAGCTCAACGCAGCCAGTCCCGGCAGTTTGTGTTATTCTAAAAACTAAAAAGTCTAGATAAACAATACATTGCAAAAACTTGGGATGTGATGATAAGCGAGTACAATTGTAACACTTTCAGCCTACCTGGAGCAGCAGTTTCACTCGCTCAATTGGAGCCACTGCAGTTTTGGAGATAGCTGCTGCGACGCCACCTGCCAAAAAGTCCTTTGCAAATGAAATAGCCGCGTCTGCCATAATTGCCGGTATGCTTAAATGACAACTGAGAAAAGCTGAAGTTTAAGGGACGCCGATGAGTTTCAGTCGTTTGGGTTTGAGCACCACTTGTAAGTTGAGTATCGGTAAAATGGGAGACGAAGTCGTTACAGGGTATCGCGAGAGGCTACACGAAGCATACGCATGAGAAATTCAGAGCGGATAGAATAGGGGGGAAAAAACACACGCAGAAACACAATTAAACGTACATTATTCGCTATTTTACTTAGTGTAATGCAGGGTGTAACATTTGTTTTAACATTTGATTATTCAATTATTATTCTATATGTATTATTTATTATAATAGTTTACGTATATTATAATAAAGTATACAATGCTGTCTTTATTGTCCCTCATTTAGAGTGAGCAATATGTAATTTACAAGCTTAGCCAGGTGTAAATAAAAAAGTAACATTGAATACTAATTCGGCAAATATTCAACATTAACATTGTCATAATCATGATCTTACACTTGCTAGACTGTCTCCCTTAAGCATTCCACATTTTCTTTAGAACAGAATACATTCGGGTCACTAGGCTACCTCTATCTCTTTCCATATTTCATCTTCATGCCCTGCTCATATCTTTCTATCTTTACCACTTCATCAAAATCTTTACTGACCTGATGTCTCAACACATAAAGAACTTTTAATATCATAAAGTCAATCTCAAGATGCCAGTTTGGCTTCCAAACATGTGCCTTATTATCACATTTAACTGTCACTTTATAGTCTAAAGTAATCACATAGATTAAGCAAATAAGTAATGTACAGATCAGATATTGTATTTGCACTACATTTTCTTAAAAAAAAAAAAAAAGAATATTTATATTTTAATTTGATTAGTTTGAAAATTACTAGATCTTGGCAAGTGGACTTAACTGATATGTTAGTCATCTGAACATTAAAACATTTGAACACAAGAAAAACAAGTGAAGATTTTTTATTTGAGTAAACAGGAGGAACGTTTGTACAAAATAGATCCAAAAACTTTGATTGCCTCTGATTTTTCTGTTAACCAATAAAGGAGGTATACTGAAAACAGTTTTAAATAACACTCAACTTGTTAATATCTCAGGCTTTAGATATTAATGTCTGTGGCATTTGTCAAGAAAAAAATGATACAGACATTCATATCTCATTACGAGATCTTTATGAAGATGTGACTTGACAAATGCATTTCACACGCGCATTTAAAAACGGTTGTCTACGGCGTACAGTCTTGTGTACGGGATTTGCATTGTGGTCAGTCCTTGATGCAGAGCATGGTGTCCAAGAGGTTATGGGTGTATCTGACATGTGCAGTGGCGAAGCCGTGGCTCTTCAGCAGCAGGCTGTATTCTGTGGCACTCCTCTGCTTCCCCTCGCTCATGCCGAGGGCCTGCAGCAGGCCGCGACTCGGGCCCCTCCTGTCTTCATCCAGGAAGATCTCACTGAGCAGGAGCCCGCAGCCTGGCAGCGCGGAGCAGAGTGCACGAGACGCATGAGTAAATAAGCATTTGTAATGCGACGTGTGGTGGTTCACCTTGTCTCCCGCTGTTGCACGGTCGATACCGAAAGGTTTGGGCTCCTCGGGGGAACTCAGTGCGGTTTGTTTTCAGATTTCACAGCAGTGAAATTGTTTTAATTAGTGACCGCTATCTACAATACACTTGCACATACAGTATTGTGGATACAAATATTAATCTACTAATTCATTACTAAATATAAATTAATAAGTAAGATTGACATAGTATGACACTCAAAACAGAGTGTTGTGCCTCAGTACCGAATTATCAAGTTAACTTTACAAACATACCTTTATACCCGTAGGGTCAACCTTAGTACGTTTTTAATACAGCACTTGTTTATCATTTAGAACATTCCATCAGGTCAAATAATCCACAAAGACTGAAAGAGTTTTCTCAATATTACCTGGCGTGCATGCATCTGAAATTCTACTCAGCAGGGTATGAACACTTTCATCTGACCAGTCATGGAGAACCCTGGCAAGGATGTACAAGTCCGCTTTGGGCAGCTTGTCTTTAAAGAAATCTCCTGTTCACATTGAAAACACATAATTACCTCAGGGATTAACATGGCAGACACATTGACCTCAAGGATAATTGAAAGTTGATATTCACAAAAACTGACCTGCAACAAAAGAAACTCTCTTGTCCATTTCCAATGGCCGGAAGTGACCACTCATCTCGACAACGCCTGGCAAGTCAAACACAGTGACCTCTAACGCAGGGCAGGCTTTGGCAAACTCGTAGGCCATAGCGCCAGTACATCCTGGACAATGAAGAAAAGAAAGAGAGGGTAATGTCATGTTAAAATGCGTAGTGTGTAATTCTTGCCACTGGGAGGCAGTGGTGGTCAAATAAATGTCACATAAATGCACCAGGGGTTGGGTGCATGTGCATGCATGAGCTTTGTCCAACCAGATGCTTTCCATTTGTATCCAAGTACAATGCTGTACAACTCTGCTTGGAAGGAATTTTTTTTAAGTGGGATTTAATAAAGGCAAAATATCACCCCGCCTATAACGGGGGGCTATTAAAATGAATCGCACAATATTAAGATTGGTATTTAAAGCTCCATGCTCATTAATCTTAGTCCCTACCTCCCAGGTCACAAGCAGTTTTAAACGGGGAAAGGTCAAAGGAAGTAGCCACAGCCCGTCCTGTAACCCTGGCAATGCTGTGCATGGCATTCATGAACCTCAATTTGACTTCCTGTTTGTTGTAGTATGCATCCTATGGAGAAAGCAAAAACAACAACCTTCGTCAACACTGCCTCCAGCTTTACCGTAGGTTACGGGATACACTGGCCCACTAATCTGTAGGCTATTCACCTTGCATATTGCATTATTCTCTACCGGCCTATTCTCTATTGCTGTATATACACATCTGCATATTCTGTACCTTGCCGTTTAAAAACTCATACAGACTTTCGTATTAAATGGCCACTGCGAGCAGAGTTTGCCGTTTAGATTGAATCACCAGGAGTCCCGCTTTTCCGCAGGCACGGTTCTGCTTATCTGGGTGGGATCACCCCTAAAAGCAAAAAATACTGGCGTCTTTGGCGATTGGTGACATAACGGAAGCTGATATTTGCTTTCATCGATCATCTTATTAAAAAGGAACAGGTGGGGTTTGGCAGTTATTCTTCAATTTATTCTGTTCATAGCAGAGTATATTGTGTATATGCAGTATATCTTATATCTCTCCAGTGTTTCTGGATAAACCAAATTAATCAATAAAATGCCATCCTATCTTCTCTTTATCACTCCGGCCACCATAAAAGTGCATTAAACTCATGCATTTTCAGAGAAAATCACCTGAATATAATTGTTAGATGTCTTGCCGAGTGCGGTCCCGTGTTGACTGGTCCCCTCCCGGACCGCACTCTCCAGGTGGGAGTGCAGGGGCCACAGCAGCTCGTTACAGTGCTGGATGTAGCCCTGCAGGGAGACGGGAGAGTCGGACCGCAGGAACCGCTCGGCCAGGTCCGTGTTCTCGTACGCCGGCTTCTGGTGCGCTGTGAGGAGAGCGGTCGGTTTAAACGCATTGGGTTGGCTATTCACTCACGTGCCTGGAGAAAAGGCTCTTCTAAAAATAGGCTGTCTTAAAGATTCTCTAGCGTTTTAGAAATCGTGTATAGTATGTAATGTATTCATATTATTAGGTTGTTGTTAATATTAAAGTTATTATTCAGATTTTCGAAAGGTTTTCCAATATTATCTGGAGACGGTGAACAACACATCAACATATGTGGGTTTTAGATTAGATTTCTTCATTGTCATCAATTTCTATACAATTCCTTACATACAACTGAACGAAATGCCGTTTCTCACGGACCAAGGTGCAACGTGAAATAACACGAAGACAGTAGACCTAACTACATAAAGTGCACATACTAGCTCAGCAGCTGGCTGCGATATACATAACAACAAGAGTCCTGTGATCTGATCAAGTGTCCTGTGATCTGATAAAAAGACTTCCCGAGTGCAGGCTAACCTCTCTCCTTGCTTTCCAACAGACCCAGAGACACACAGGCTTCCAACAGACACTCGGTGCCCTTCACAGAGGCTTCGATCTCCAGCGCCACCTCCGCTGCGTCCAAGCCTGGCCTGCTGTGAAGGACGTCGAACACACGCATCTTGGAAGCGGTGAACATAGCCTGGAATGGCGAGGAAAGGCAGAAGCATTTTTGATTTTATGTTGAATCATTTATTGAATTTAATGTTATTAATGTGGCCAGGGTTTGTGTGGCATAATAGCTTGCGACCCCTCTTGCGCGGTTTTATCATATGAGAATTTGAGCGCACACACAGCTTAAACATACGATACCTTTGAGGCTTTGAAGCCATCTATCAGCTCAATCGTACGCCTCAGGTGTTCTTTGACGTCCTCGTCGTCTTCATTCTCCATTAAATTGAGTTCATTAGCAGGCCCCCTGGAGTACACTGGCGGTAATGCTGCGTCGGTAAAGTCCTGGAGCTCCGCCTCTTTGTCCGCTGAATGTTTAGACAGACTGTTGACCAATGTCCGGGAACTGTCACCCACTCCACTCTCGCTGCTCTTTCTTTTCACCTACAAAAAAAAAACAAAAAAACAAAAAAAGGGTTTAATTAGCCCTTGAACACAAACATGATTAATTTTTTTGGAAATGTATTAAACATTTGTCTTTTTACCCTTTCTTAATTAAGTTTTGCTGCAGCAAGCTTATCAAGCACTCTGATGAGTGTTTATGAAATGTATATGAAATGTATAAAGCCTGGCTGGTTGTTATTAAGTGACGGCGGACTTTGGTTACTGTGGTAACCTAAACTGGTGTGATTTTTGGATTCTAATAAAAGACTGACCTTGTGGGCCGGGCTGCCCAAGGGGCTGTTTTGAACGGGGCTGTCTGTGGAGGTGTGATGTGCCTGGTTGGCAGGGGGGTTGCTGTTGTTGGGTGCGGAGCCTGCCGGGGGTACGCGTTGGGCTGAGGAGAGACCTGGGCTGGCAGGCGGGCTGTGGCCTGACAGGCTAGCCAGGTTAGCAGGCGGGTGGGTGAGCGTGGGGGTGGTCTGGGTGCTGTTGTGGTTCAGGCTCACAGAGGCCCCGGCCAGGTTCAGAGAGGAAGGAGGGCGGTTGTAGAGGAGATCCAGTTGCTTGCAGAAGCGGTTGAGGGGGAAACCCACAACATTGAGGAAGTCTCCGTGCACATACTCCACCAGCATGCCGCCCAGTGCCTGGATGCCGTAGCCCCCGGCCTTGTCCCTGACGGAGACACACGGCACACATGACCCACAGACACCTTCATACAAGTTCTCATAATGAGTTCTCATTAATTCATTCATTCACCAGCTTTATGCGGACCACACCATATGGTTAGGGCTATATAAATAAACTTGACACACACACACACACATATATATATATATATATAAACACATACATACACAAATTTGAACAGCATGTACAGCGGAGGTAAAATAATCAAGGTATAGAATATAGAAATTACAACAACAAAAAAAGACAAATATATACAAATAAAAATGTTTTATAAACTTCTCCTGCCAATCGCTATAACCATTAACCACTAACCACTAATCATTAGTAAGTAAGCTGATAAATATTAGCATCCAGGCATTGAATGTACATTTAGTAGATACATTGTACTGTACTGTATACAGTGGTGCCAAAAAATATGTACAAAAAAGGTCATAAGCATCTACCACCAGCCAGGTCAATCATTAATTTCTTGGCTGAACTGAGAGATGTAGAGCCTTACCAAATAAAACAGCTCAAACAGGTGGCCTCAAAGTCCACAAAGCAGCGGGTTCATGAGGTTAAGTTCACTAAGAGGACTCCCAATAATTGGTTATACAGTTGGGTAATTCCATTCAATGTACAAGATAGGAGGTGTTCAAACTCACATGGGTTCACCGCTGTTGATGTACTCCCAAAGCATATCTTCTGACAGATCAGCAAACTTCACCTTTGTTTCTTCATAGAAGTCAATCATCTGGTAATGAATTTCTTCATCTACAGGAAACAGAACAACCGCCGTGTTTATCAAGGCCAAAAGTAACGCAGGTGCACAGCATTATGATTGATGCCCCCGAATGACTAAAACGGGCGAATTAAGTGTTAAAATCTCTCATGGTAGTTTATCTTAGAATCATTATTTTGGGGACCTAATTTGTTTCATTTGTTTGGTTTACCTAAAGTACTACATACCTTACTAAACAAAATAAAATCCAATTTATTTACTTACTCTCTTTCTCATGGCAGAGGACAAGTGCTACTGCTGTGAAGACACTGTGCTCCTTTCCGCTTAACCTGGGAAAGTAAAAGCAAGGCATCGTGGGTAATGGCCTGTTTAGCAACTTAGTGCCAGCTAGCAGCTAACAGTTGTTAAACAGGCTAGTGGGCTAAAGGCTAAAGGAATGGAACTCTCTGTACAATTTATGGCTGACGCAAACAAAAACAAGGCCGCTGTAAGTTCTGCTAACCTGGACAGCATCCTGTATGCATCATGCTTGTCCACTGGCTTCTCCAGGATCAAGCCATCTACAGTCTGAGGAAATACACCAATACAATAATGGTAGCTAAAGGAAATTAAAATATACAATTCAATACACTTAGGCTAAACTAAAATATTAGTCGATTTCAATTTTACCACAATGGTGTCCGCTCCAATTACCAAGTCCGGAGTTTTCAGATGTTTCTAAATAAAATAAAAAGACACAATACGTTATTAGACTTTGAATATACAATAACATTTGAATCAATCGTCACTGTTATAAAAGGACGTTGTTGTTTAGTGCTTTACTCACAAAGGGCATTCTCTTTGCCACCTCCAGAGCCTTTTGCTTGGCAGTCTCAACAGCATACTCATAAGGTGCCTTAAAAAATCTCTTGTCAAGAGTTTCCTTGAACCAGGAGGGCACCACCTCAAACCGCAATCCCTGATACACGAAAGACCACAAGACAACCACCTATTATATTCCTTATCGATGTCATCTTCCTTATCGGACAAGGAAATGAGTCTGTAAAAATTTAAGATGTCTACCTGGGTTTTCCTTGTTTACCGTCAAAAAGAAAGATTATGTGGCTTCAACACATGGATCTATGAGTTCGTCCATAACGGGCTCTTACCACATTGGTGAGGATCTCCAGCCTCCTAGGTGAGGCACTGGCCAGCACCACCAGTTTACCGCTCAGTTTGGAAATAACTGGGTTCAGCACCATGTTGGTCTTCTGCGCACTGCCCTTCGGGTGTGGAACAAAGTTAAACATTTGAAGATGTGCCCTAGCTTGTGTGTCCGATAGACTGTGAAGGGTGACAGTCGGCTGACAGCAGCTGCAACTGTTTAATTATGCCTTACCAACCGAAGGCAAGCCCACGCTTCATGCCATGCCACCGTACATGTGATACAATAACGCATGCAAAGGAGGACAATGACTCACAGTATATACACTGGAGCAAATTCCCACTCTGTGTAGTGTGGGAACGGATACCACAAGGCATGCATGTGATTAATATGAAGCTTTTAAAACTGATAGAGGGCAGGCAGACTCTGTCATTTTATGTTTATAGAATATATTCTATAAACATAAAATGAATATATTCTATAAACATAAAATGACACAGTTGTTATGAGTTATATATAACTGCTAACAATGGATTTCTCCATAATGGTCCAGCACAAGTCCCATTTTGAATTTCTTGCCCAGTTTACTTTATGAGCAGAGCATACATGATGTTCATTTGGTATCAGACCATTTCTGGAAAAAATCACATTATGCTGTGGACCACCAAGTTAATATTAGTGGATTTCTCCGAATCCAATTGATTTGCTAGCAATGTTTATTCGCAAAATTGCGTACAGAAAATGACACCCTATAAATGCATAAGCGATTACATTTGAGTGCTACAACTATAAACCCTTTTATAAAAGGTTAAATAAAAGTAAACAGATTGCACCTACCTGCAGAAGTCAAGGATTTATCTGATTCATCTAATTCCTGTTTGCTGTGGATAACGTGACTGTGCGTACGCAATGACGCAATTATACCGGAAAAAGATCGACCAATCGAAGTTAAAAGTTTTGTAAAAGTGTATCTTTATTAATTATGGATTTAATAAACCCAGACTTTTCTTTACAATATAAAATGTGTTTTTTGATTTTCTTGACTGTAATAATAAGTAAAAGGTTTTACTGTATTTTGCATAAATTTAGAGAATTTAAATTCCATTGTGTCCTCTAACAACACAAAAAGCTGTAAAAACCTCTACTGTTTGTCTTCTATGAAGTTTTTTTTTTATCAACCTCCCTGGCATTCTGGCGTTCTGTTTTGTGTTAAATTATGTTAGTAAAAAAAGAGTTAGACAATATAATAGAACAGAATATAATTGTATTATTATTTTATTCACATTTTATTTTTTACATGTTGTCATTGAAGCCATTAAGGTGGGTATTTGTTTTTACACAAACCAGAAACAAATACTGGATCTTTGTGTGTTATGTAAAACTGAATCTGACACAGCAATACCCAATTCCACCCAAGGATGTTGCAAATACATGTCACCTAAAAGGAACCACTGACAAAATAAACAATAAGATCACAGAAGTAAAATGATGAAGCACACTCTTTGTCAGTCTTTCTGTTGGTTTCCATGTCTACAAGGAGCTCTATCTCTGGACCGTTGATGCCTCTCGTTGCTCAAGATGCACGTAAGAGCCAGGACCTGTGAAGAGGTTCTCCTTGTAATCCGAGCGTGCCGGTTCCACGCTGCTCACACTGCTCAACCTCAGCATCTGCCTCAGCTTTTGACGAAACTCTTTGTTGGCAAAGTAGTAAATAAAGGGATCCAGGCAGCTGTTGAGGCAGCTGAACGAGAGAGACAGTTTGTAGGCCATGTAGAGGGACCTATTGTAGAAGAGCTTAGACACGCTGTGAGTCAGGAGGAGGATGTTGCTGGGGGCGAAACACAGCGTGAACACCAGCAGAACAATCACAGCCAGACGTATGGCTCTCTCCTTCTGGCCCGTCTTGGAGACTACGGCCAGCTTTCGTATGATGCTGACATAGCAGAACGTGGTGATGAGGAAAGGGACGAGAAAGAGAAGGATCACCATGCTGAAGAGGAAGGCGGCCCAGGCGGCGATGGTCGGCAGCATGTCCTTCTTCAGCACGTCGAAGCAGGTGGTGATGCCCAGCTCGGGGATGTGGAAGGTCAGGTCTGTGGTCATAAGAGGATACAGTACAGCCAGAACCATGGCCCACATGAGCAGGCAGCCCAGGCCAGCGAGGGCTTTCCTCTCCTTGTTCTGTCTGAAGAGCATGGGTCTGACGATGCCCAGGTAGCGGTCCACACTGATGGCCGTCATGGTCAGGATGGAGCAGTACATGTTGGTGAAGAAGACCAAGGTCAAGAACCTGGTGGAGACAGAGAGAAGAGCGGCAGAGAAGATGCCCGTGAGAGCTGTTTGGGGGGGGGGTAAAGAGGCATGTAAGCATTCAGGTATGGGAGGGGAATGTGCTTTCTGAGATTCAAACCGTAACAACAACGTTGTTGTGATGCTGGTTTCAACCACAAGGACAATTCAGGACAAACCTTTAAAGGCAGAGTGTGTTTTGAGAGGGGGCAGAGTCAGCCTCTGTGATTTGTTACACATCAGTCTGGGAACTCTCATTTAAAAATAGGTGCCAATAGGTGTCAATCAAATCATTAACTGATTAGTTAAAGGTGATTGGACCACCTTTAACTAATGAGAACAAGGCCCATGAGGGGATGATCTTGTGAACACAGGCTTAATTTATGTCGGCGCCAACTGAACTTCCCACCTGGACTAGGCTGACGGTTCTCTACCATCAGCTTTCAATTGAACGTTCCAAGAGGGATATGGTATGCGGAGCAAAATGTACAAAATCTGAATGGTTTTAACCAGGCTAGGGCAGAGCAGGGCAAATGGGGATGTGGCAAGCTGGGGAGCTCTGTGAAATGATGTACTTCATGCTGATTTCATGCTGATTGGAGTCAAAATGCTAATTCTGCCCAGTATTATAAGCATCATCACCTATCTGCTCCTTGTAATACTTGTAATTGTACTCATTGTAACCCCTACCTGCTCAGAATTATTATATTTATACCTTCCTCACCCCCTCCTAAATATTTATAATAGGATCTTGATAAAAGCATCTACTACATCACTACATTGTAAACACATCTAACATTATCCAGTTTACTCTATATTGTGGATTAACGAGAAGGATAAAGTTCTGAGGATGCCTGGACAGGATGCAGATTTTTCCTGTTTAATCAGGTGAGATAAAATAAAACTGACAGGAGTCTGACTCCAGCTCCACATCTCTGATTGAAAGGCTGCTTGCAGGCTTGAGGGTTGGAGCTCATTCAGGGTCCGACACTCAAAACAAAGCCCTTAATAATAAAGTACAGTAAGTGGGGAGTGTAATGGATTGAGGATAGCTCCACAAACATACCTTTACACCCAGTATGGGCGAGATTGAATTGAAAATTTCACCTAGTGCACCATTTTTTTTTAATCAAAGCATAAATAAACAAACCTGCACATGTTGGATCCCAGAGTCCAGTTGGATCCCTGGAGCTGATAGGCGATCTGGAACGGCAAGGCAGTCCCCAGAAGCAGGTCGGTGAGGGTCAGATTGATCATGAAGATGATGGACGGCGTCTTGGGAGAGGTGCGGAAGAGGAGCAGCCACATGGAGAGGCCGTTCCCGGCCAGATTCACGGCGGTGACCGCCATGTAGATGACGGAGATAGCCAGGCTGGCGCTGTGGTTCTGGAGCAGCGACAGGGTGGCATTGTCCAGTTCGGAACTGTTGAGGCTGTGCGGCATTGTGGGATGGGGGGCCGGTCTCTCGTTAACCCTGCACCTGGGGATAGTCAGACAGACAGACACAAGCGTCTATGAGGATTGGCAATTATTCATCAACGCTTAAATGTAAATTTTTTTGTATATGCAGTATATATTTTTATAAACATTTATATTAATACTTTATGTATGTGAAAAACAATCTACTCTCCTGTAAACATGTAATTAAACATAAGTGACAGCACGCAACCGTTCCAAAATGACTTTGTAATGACAATGTGCCGTTTTCTAGTATGTGTACGCATACTACTACTAACTAACTACTGTGTATGAGTGTGTATTCAATGTTGCCAGTGTTTAACATGGGCAATTGTGGTTCTCCCCCAAGCTGCCTTGTGGCAAGGTGTGGCCGCCAGTCATGTCTTGAAGAAAATTTTGTTCTATGCCAGAGCCTGTGTCAGTAACCGTCATTCACACTTTCATTTACGGTATACAGTATATACTATCTTCTGGGCTGAAGGTTGCTAATGAGCTGTGATATCAATGTTTGTCAGTTGAGGTTTTCACACAGGAAAAGGGCATGCACGCTACATTTGATTTGCAACTGCCTGGCATGCTGATGTTTTAACACGTCTGTAATCAGTAACACAGCATTCAATATAAGATATAAAACAGAAATGCTGTATGTAAGGGATTAGGTCAATGGTCATATTCATCTTCTGAATAATATCACTGTACAGTAAACACTGGAAACTACCAAACACTTTCTGCACATGCTTTGTTGTAACCTCAAACCAAACAAAGGTCAAACCGCTACACGTTTACAGAAACGAGACAAATTGAGATTTATTTTACTGTTTTTAAGGTTGGCAAATATCAAAAGTTTATATTATCTTGGTAAAATAAAAACAAATGCTTAAGATGTACTAATGCATCACCCATTTTCCTTTTTTTAGTATAGAATTTTAAAAATTATAAAATCATGAATATATTCGCAATTTATTAATGTACTCACCTAGAACACACAGACAGGAGCAACAGAGGACTCACAAGAATGTGAGCAACAGTTGGGAATGGATAGAGAGATATTTTCACTTGTGAGGAAGCGAGGTTCGTGCATGGCGCAGTATACGGGTAACAGGAAGTGAGCCATACACCGCTCACCCTACATCCATACTGACGTAGACACTCTCCGAGCTGTGTGAAGATTGATGGGCTGGACTGACATGAGTCCATCTACAGCTCTTTAAAAGATGGGGACAGAGATTAACAAACCATAACCAAAGTTGCAATTACGTTCATTTACATTATTTTCTCAGATTGTATCCCACATGGTTCATTCATGAATTGTCTCAAGTGTTGCTTAACAGTGCAGTGATGGATTGACTGTTAACACATCAAATATGGAGAGAAAATAATGTCAAACAATGCTATCATATATTTGTGTTAAACATATCCAAATCAATTTATTTTATTTATATGGTTTTGTACTGCTAGAAATAACTCAATAAACCACCTATCAAGAAATGTTACCAGGTCTTTTTTGAGGGCCTGTATGAGACCTCAAGTGTACTTTTGCCCCCCTGAATAATGGTTGAATGATTAGTACTATTATTATATTTTGTAAAATACATCATTGTTAATAAATAAACAATAAACAAGGATAGTGATTGATTTGGACCTTTGTTATCAGTTGGTTTATCTACACTGGTGATGTGAACTATGTGAAATGAAAAAAATTGTACGACCTAACGACAACTGACTAGGAATGACACACACCTACAGTACATTTGTAAAACGGTATCGGTACAAGGCGAGGCTGTCCCTCCCTAACAGCTACACATTTACAAAACCAAGGAACTAACACGGCTTTTAATCTCTTAAAGCAAATGAATGGTTTTATTTTTTTCACATCTGAAACAAAATAAAGAAAGCTAGATGTCATATGAGTGGTATGGTACACAAATGTGCGGGGTCATTTTACACACATACAATACAGTAACTGTACCACTAGTCTCAGTAGAGCTTCCAATACATAAACAGCTGATAGCAAACTGTGCAAACGGCATAGAAAATTATTATTTTCCACTCAACCCATGGTTTCTTAAAGTGATGCTGTATATAGAAAGTTCTTCTTGATAAAAGTCTGACACAGGTTATGACAATGAAAAACACAATTTCCTCTCGCCTCTTACACAAACACTCAGAATTTCCTCGTTTTTATATTTCAGATGAATAATCTTAGTATATAATAATCTAGTAGAATAATAATCTAGTAAATTTCTACATACATTTCATTAGTTTGTGATCAATATGTAGGAAACCACAAGTTCAATGGACTATACAAAGGTGTAGAAGCAATATCTCTTACAGAAGAAGAGGCTATAAGGTTCACAGATGAGCTGCTGACAGCTAGCATTGAGCAAACGGCCTCTTGTTGAGTTAAAAACGTAACAAATGAGCAAACTGGGGGGAGATCTTTTGGGGAGCATGGGTCACAAAATACGACAGTTTAGGAAGGAGGCTGCAATTCCAAAATCACAAGCGTATCCGTGAAGGTAGACGTGACAGATATTGAAAAAACTGCCTGAATGTTGTGCTGTTGTCATCATGTGTTTTACTTATTTTTCAATATTTTATTTAAAAGTTCATTCAGTGGATTCACTAATATACAAAACAAAATACCTTTACCAGTATTGAAAGCCATAAATGCTATTACAACATGAGCGTAAAGATGGCTGACTACTCATCCCTGCTCTTCTCCGACCCTGTTCCCATGGCGATGACCTCATAGCAGTGCTCGGATCCCGTTTCAGGCGAGTGGCCGGCGGGGACACAGTCGTAACCTTTGCCCGCTGAACTCATGCGCTTACGGTTGCGTGCGCCGGGCTGGTAGAGCTGCATAGCGGGCCGGTCCTGCATGGGGGTGGGGGGGTGGGGGGGCATAGAGCAGAGACATGGGAGAGGAGAGTAACACTCTACACCTCCAAATGTGAAAAGAGATACAGTTCAGCTCATACATGTCTCTCAATGTACACATGTGGAGACAAACAAAAGTGTGTTTTTAAACGCTGGCTCCTCCCCCGCCTCATGCTCACCTTCTCGCTCACCTTGTTTCGAAGGCGCTCCTTCCTGCTCCCCGGGTCCTCCCTATCCTCCTTTCCCAGTTTGTCCCCGCTGTCGGGGCAGTAGGAGTAGCCGTGGTGATGCCCGTCTTTCTTGGCCCTGTCCTGGCAGTAGCCCTTGCCCCATTTGGTCTCGTCCTTTCGGCGCATGAACTTGTCAAAATCGTAATGGTGCCGTTGGCGTTTCCTCTCCTCATCCTTCCCGCGGTGGTCCTTATCTTTCTGTCTGCGCCCGTGCTGCTCCCTCTGTTCTTTGTCGCTCTCAGGTTGACCCCTGGTGGTCAAAGTGGAGATAGCATAAAAACCATAGATGGTTATAATAAATGTGTAGATATTTATTCCTTCACATCCACCACAAGGAACTATGCAAAGAAATGGGGTCTGGTGAAGGACAGAGCTTCCCCAGAGACAGCCAATGATTTTTAGGTCCTTACCTGTCCTTAGGTTCCTTTAACTTCATCTGTCCTCCTGATTTCTCCCATTTGCCTTTTTCTGTGTCGCCAACGTCGCCTTTGTCCTTCAAACCATCTGCATCCGCATCCGCATCCTCGTCCCTGTCACTTTTCTTGAGGAGCTAACATGCGTTGAGAAAGCACAATTTAGGTTAAAGACGTCCTTGCCACTGTAATGCTACATCCACTACGGTACATAATGATAGGTTGAGACTTTCAGTGAATCAAAAGGATTACCTTTATTTTAATTTCTTTCTCAGACAATTTCTTCTGCTTTTCCACCTCCTTTCGTTTGCGTCGCTCCTCCTCCCGTCGCTTTCTCTTCTCCTCCTCCCTTTGCCGTTTCTTCTCAAGCTCTCTTCTTCTCCTCTCCTCTCTCTTCTCCTCTCTTATCCTCTGTGTGGAAGGATGAGCATGATTACCAAGAGCCATTTGATGCCGTAGAACATTTTGAGGACAATATTTGTTACGTCGAGCTCTTATTTTCTCACCTGTTTCTCAAGTTTCTTATTCTTGATGTACTCCAAAAGTGGTGTTGTCCTTTTGGCTGTAAGAGAAACAGGAAGATACTGTATGCCATAAGTGTGTCATTAAAAAAATGCAGCCATGCCATGTCTAAAGTCTATTTGAGTGAATCACATCAGGAAAATAATTGAATTTGGTTCCCAAATTACATTAAATTTTTTTACTCATTTTATTTTGTATTACTTAATATTATGTCTATTAACAATATTGTTGTTTATTGTTATGTATATCGTGTCTGCAGGGGCTTTGTATATTGCTGTTATTATCTTAGCCAGATTTGTGCAGCTAATGGTTCATGGGGCGCAGGTTAAGTTCTTTGGTGGTCAAGAGAAATTAAGTTTAAAAGCCACTGAACTAGAGAGTGCAAGTGCTCTTCTACCTATCAGCTCTCTTGTTTTGGCCTCGATTTCTACCAGCAGGGTCTCAGGATTTGCCATAGACTTCTCCTCGTCACACGAGTAGATTTCCAGGAATCTCTTGTATTCCGGATCTGAGGGAGAACAAGAGAATAAGTGTCAGATTTAGATTTTGTATTATGTTAGTTATATACTGTATCTATGGGGGACAGTGTAATACTGAAGCTAATTTACATGTCACAGTTTCACAGCCCTACAGTACCTTCTTCAATGCTCCCGGACTTGGCATCTCTCTTTTTAAGCTTTTTCTTGGAGATTTTCTGAAAGGGGGCAAATTCTACCACTGCCGGATACTCCTGGCCTGAACAAATATTGCAAGACAAGGCACGTCATCAGATGACAGATGAGTGACTAAATGGTTGCTATGACAATTTGACAACCCAAAGCTATTAAACTACTGCATATCAATATCTGCTCATCTCCATAAAGTTCAGTTAGTCTAAAACAAACAAAAATACAATATGCAGTGCACAAAAGCAACCACACACATTCAATAGCTATTGGTGGCCTATATTAAACATACTCATTATAGTTTTAAATTCATAACAAAACTCGGATTAACGTTTTGTTAATATCGGCACCCATCATACATATTATATTATACTTCTTTTTTTTTTTTTTACAGGTCCAACAACATCATACTATATTCCCAGCATAGACATTTTTAAATTCATAATTTATAGTGTGATTTAACAATAAAACAGAAAAAATACCTTTATTGTCGATAAACACATAACCATCAAAACGGTCCCTGAAGAGAAGGATATCATCTTGATTTTTGAAATTGATATATGCTCTGGAGAACAAGTGGGGATACAGGCTATGAGAGAAAAGAGAGGGGGAGAGACCGAGGGAGAAACCTGGTGTTATTGTTATTGTGTTGTTAAAGATTCATAAAAATGTCAAGGAAAAAAAACAATACCCTTTACACAAACATCAGATTGCTTACTGTACCCTTGCTGAGTGGTCTGTAAAGAAAATACACAGCAAATAATTTTGCCTTACAACTACACTATGGTTCATTCAAATGTCTATTATGTTTACCTTTGGTCAGCAGGGAAAAACTCAAAATAATCGTATGAGGGCAGTGGGCTGAGTTGTTCTTCTAGCTGTTCCTTTGACAGATTCGGTGGAAGCCTTCGAATAACCACCTGTTACCAAACACGTATGCTCTCAGATTAATAGGAAAGCCGTTGGAATACGAAAGCCATCTGCTATTGTAGGGGTCTTCTGCACGTTATATGCAGTAACAAACACGACCAAGAACATGATAGCCTAAATATAGTGAAAAAGTCGGCTTGCAACATGATGCATCTGAAACGCTAGTCTACAGTAAATTGCCCTTTTTAAACATTTACCATCCATATTTGCACAAAAAACTTTCTAGAATATAATCGGGTTATGGGGAATACTAAATGTAGGCCTATGAGGTCTGAGACATTTTATAAAAGCGATCGTAGGAAATGAATCTAAACGTCGAATGTAGAGCTAAGTATACGTTTTCCTGGTATCGCTGTCCGCGGTGCTGAAACGTCCCCACATCCCCCATGTCTGCTCTCGACGAGCGTAAACAATGCGCCACTTTGCACCGCGCACTCACCTTGCTGAAAACCTCTTTCTTCTCTTCCTTCTGCTTGGGATTGCCTGTATTTCCGTCCTGTTCTCCCTGGATGTCTTTTAACTGAAGCTCTACGGTGCTTTTCTCCCTACCTCCTGTTATTTGGTCGTTTTCAGACCTCATTTCTCTCCATCACCTTCTCTCCCGTGAGTCGCCGTCTACTCGCGAGATTTCGGCTACATAATATCGCGAGTAAAGAGATTTTAACATCAAGAGGACGCGTAAAGGTTGCCGCCACATAACAAGACGGTCAAGACCTACTAGTAGCCTAAATTATTTGTTAAAACATGTACAGTAGAATACATTCCAAGAATAAATGAATTGGCAAGGCATCTGTCATTATATAATTATTTAATGCGGGATCAACACAACCTGCAAATACAACTTAGCCTACTTCTGATGAATGGTTCTGGCACGAACCAATGAGCATATAAGCAAATCAACGTCCTTGGTTAGATATATAGCCTACGTACTTTTTCTGGTGGTGGTGATGGGGGGGGGGGGGGGGGAGTAGGCCTACACTATAATGACATATTTGGTGACAAAACAGAAATAGACGTGACTGTGAAACCTGAATATCTCAACATTGAAAACATAGACCGCGCTGGACAGGTGCAGCTGTTCTGTCACCTCTTGCTGCAGGCTGCAGTTGGCTCCGGTGTCATGCAGCCTTCGTGGTCACTGTCAACGTCTATTATGCTCGGTTCCCTACTGTACCGAGGAAAACACAGCGGACTGGCAACTGTGGTCGCGCTGGCGCTACTCAAAGTGCTCCAGGCGTCGGGGCTTGATGGCTGGCTACCTGACCTTCCGTGGATTTCTCGACGAGGAACTGGGGAAAGAAAATGGAGCACGCAGCATTAAAGTTATCCACAAGAAAACCGTTGATCTGCAGATAATGACAGACATAAGCTCACCACTGAGGAATGTCTGTTTGCCACTGCTGGTCTCCACGCAGAGCTGAGGCGAGGGTCGTTCCGGAGTTGACACGGAGCTCTTTACACTGGGTATGAAGGTGGAACAGGTGTCTAGGTCCCGATACACCCTGTCCTGTGTGTAAGTGACGCCTGACTTAGACGGAGTACAGCCCATCTTTCCCGATGCCGCCACAGTCGCTTATTGAAAAGGACCGACCATATTCGCTTGATAAAAGTGAGGGTAAGACCGTTTACTGTCAGTCTAATAAACGGACTCCCGAGAGAAATCTCCGGCACTGTGTCAGGTGAAGGACGGAAAGTGGTTTTCTCCCCTCATATGAGGAAAGATCCTCCTCCTCCTCAGTTTGCACTTCATAAGCAGCACGTTTCTAGGTGCCGTGCATTAGGCCTATGGCAGCTCTATTTTATTGGAGGAAGGTTACATTTACCATTTAGCACAATCAAATTTCGAAATTAAGGTGCAAACAAATAAAATTAAAATAAAAAACCTTTGCATCGAATAACTCACTGATAATCCAAATGTTTAGGCTACGGTATTAGTGAGCCAACACTTCATTGCAACTGATTTGATTAACTATATTTAACAAAACCTTATTTATATTTCAGATTAACATGCTTAAACTGGCATTCGTGTAACCAGACCTTTGTGAAAATTAGCAATTGTAGTTTAGAACTTCCGGATTTACTACAGGGATGAATCAGCTACTCACACAAGCAGGATAAAAACTCAAATTCAAAAGTCGTTTTTAGTTATCCAACTTCTCGCACATTATTACTTCTGCATAAGACACAAAAATACATAATATCTAAAAAGATAAATTCATGGTTTATTGTAGGAATCACCAATTCTTTCACTGAACATGGCTAGAATTTAGCCGATTAGGTTTATTCAAGGTAAAAATCCACAGGTAAATCAGCACAGCAGGTCTTGCCATGGGCAGTGACAAGTGATTAGTCTTTGAATAGGTGATTGTTGAGTGCTGCGATTTTTGTCCAGTCCAGTCATGTCAAAGGTTCAACATTTGTCCGTCTCCTGGGGCGTTGCCCTCTCGGTCCATTTCCAAACCTAGCCCACCACCCACCCATCATCCACGGACAAGTCTAACTCCCCCTTTAAAGTGCATTCTTGTATTGAATATGCTGCCACACTTTTATACATTAGCTCCTTATGTTATTAACGGCTCGCTCTAATCCGTCACTTTCAGCAACACGATAGTATTAGTAGGATGCACAAGGGGAATTCCACAACCTCTGGAGAGGATAGTCGTGGGCCTGGAACAACCTGTCCCTACATTGGCGCCACCTGCTGATGGGGGGGCGGGGGGGAGGGGTGGCATCACGTGCTGGCATCTGACATGGAGGTCTCCAGCATCATGTCGCTCTCGTACATGTCACACTCCAGGGTCAGGGAGCGCCGCAGGGGCGTCTCCAGCGACGCCTTGTCCAGGCCGGACAGCGGCGTCTCCAGGGACATGATGCTGCTGTCGTCTAGGAGGGGCGCGGCCCGCGCATCGCTGGGCTCCGACGACGACGTGTTGAGCATCTTCATCAGCGCCGGCGTGTTCAGGTTTCCTCGCACCTTGTCCTCGATGTCTGTGCCTGGGAGGAAGGGGGGGGCACCAATGACACAGTGTTACCTGTATTGCAGATAGGTGACAAACAAGGGAAAAAAACCCGCTCCCATACCTATATAGGCATCCGTGTCACCAATGTACATCTCAATGCAGTGGCCGAGCATCGTCACAGAAAAACTGTCATCCCTTTTAAGTCCAAGTGCCTGGCACAGAAAAAGGGAACAGGTAAACATCAAGCACTGCATTACACACATATTCAAACAAATAAATTAATTATGAAGTCTTGGTGCTGCAGTCTAAAAATATCATATTTCATCTCTATTTATTTATTGATTCTTTAATACAGCTCAGCTGCGAGCTCAAGTTCGTTCGGGGACATTTAACTACATTAGAAACGTTGAGGACTCGGGAGGACCAAGTGTTTATTGTAACTTTAATACTTCCTTTATTACCGTATGGAAATAGTCAATAGCACTCTCAAAGTCCCCCATAAGGCTGTGAACGTATCCTATGGCCGCGTAGGTGGACGCATGCTGGGGGATCAACACCAGGGCTTGACGGTGATACTCCAGAGCCTCGTCATACTTCCTGCCAGGACAGGAAGTTCAGCACTCTCAGTTTATATCATCCCATCACAGGGTGCAGACTTCTCAAGAGTAAACGCAACATAATTCATGAGTCAAAAATGGAAGGTAACCACCCCTCCCCACATTGATGGCAGCTAAATAAAAAGTAACAAAGAAACCTCTATTAGACCCAACAATGCAGATGAAGTATTCACTATTGCATTGATCACATCCTCTTATGCCTTCACATGAACAGGACACAAACCCTTGAGTACATCCACTTGTACTGGGAACGTTCGGCAAGCTCCCATCAATCTACTGAGTGGCGATGCATTATTCATTGAATTCTCAACAAGGGCCCTGCTTACGCAGTATGTGTGGACCAGAACCCGAGTTCATCAATGACTGTCACCTGTGTAGCCAGGTAAAACGTAAGGAGGGGAATAGGGGAACAGGGGCAGGCTAGTGGTTAGGGTGGTCGACCCCCGGGTGATAGGTCCTGGGTTCGACCTGTAGGTATCCTCGAGCAAAATGTTTAACCTCTACCTGCTCCTTTTTGTACTGTCTGCAAGTCACTTTGGATACAAACTTCTGCCAAAATGACAAAAAGAAATTGCAATTCGGGAATAAACTAAATACATGCACCGAACCCTCAGTACATTCACCCAGGACAAATTTAGCATTCCCATTATTTGAAAGTGCTCTGTTTCCTTAGCGAGGCCTGCCTGCTAACCTCGACTCAAGCTGTACCAGGAGCACTGGAGAGACATCATCCAGAACAAAGGCACAGCTGCGTGGGTGACCCCTTAAACAGCTCATTGTACAATAAAGTGGGCGCAATACTTACTTGAGCTTTCGACAAACGTGCCCCAGATTGTTCAACAGTGGCTCCCATTTGTCCACTGTAACCTGAAAATTTTATAAAAGTTAAAACTCGCACTTACAAATGTCATTTTCATTCATACATCACAGAAAGAGCACCAACCTCGTTCCCAATGGCTTTGATCTTCTCCATTGCATCGAGAAACAACTTCTCCGCTGTCTTCCAGCTGAAACAGCAGATCAACACATGGAAAATAATGACGACTTCTTGTTTTCCCTGAATAATTTATCTTTTGTTGATGACATATTAATGAGTTTCTACATTTCTTTAAAAAAAAAACCCAGAGGTGAAATAACATAAAAAATGCATAACCATATGTAAGACTTTCACAGATTATTCCTTTAAAACTACTGAGATTGACTTGTGCGTCCAGCAGTGTTTATCTTGGGACCAAGAGATAAATCGGGGAGAAAAACATTGTTCAGAGGAACGTGCATCCGTCTCATTGCCTTTTCACCAACTGTTAGGTATTATCCCTTTAATAATCCATACAGTGGACACATCCGCATTATAGAAGAGCAGATTTGTGTGCATTTTTAATTAATCTGGGGATGGCCAGCAAACATCAGTGTGTGTGCATTGCTGTCTTACCTCTGACAGAGTGTGTGTGCGCACGTGTGCGTGTGCATGTGCATGAACATATCGTATGCAATTAACTCACTCTCCATTTTGAAAGGCAACCACGGCAACCTCGTGCATGACAAACGGGTCCTCGGGAGCAATGCTGAGGGCCTGGCTGAAGAAACGCTCTGCCAGCTTGGAATTGTTGGTCAGACCGTACTCCAGGCCGATGTAGAGCATAGGCAGGTGACACCTGACGCAGACAGGATGGGCCACGTTAGCGAAAGCAAAGCCTAGCTCGTGCTACAATACAGTAAAATGTCAATGTGGATACATCTGAACTAATTATATCACTGAGAACGACAAACATGTTACTACTGCATAATGATATTTGATTGATACAGCCTCAGGTAGACCTTTTGTACTTTTATTATACATTTCTTTATTTTCGTTTTTTTGTTTTTTGTGATAATTGATAAGGATAAATTAAGGTAATCTCAGCAACGTTGGTTTTAAACGAGAAAGCGCGCCTATTAGCGGGTAGGATGTTGACAGGATGCTAGCTGTAATGTTGCCCACCCTTTCATCAGCTGGGCAGCAGTGAAGTAGGCGGCCATGGCCTGGTCGTGCTCACTCTCAACCGCAAAGGAATGGCCGTAGGCGATCCAAGCGGGCCCGTAGGTCCTCTCCAGAGTGGTAGCTTTGCTGGAGGGGAAACACAACACATGGTCTGTTCAAACATACGGTACCCTTCAAAAATTTGGAATCACTGAGAAATGTCCGTATTTTTGGGAGAAAATTATATATTTTTGTCAATTGAAATAACATGAAATAAATCATAAATACAGTCCAGACATTGGTATTTTTGCAAATGACTATGATAGCTGGAAACAACTTTTTATGGAATATCTACAAGGCACATTTTCAGCAAACATCACTGCTGTGTTCCAAGGGCCCATTGTGTTAGCTAATCCTAAATTATCTCATTAAAATACTAATTCATCATTAGAAAACCCTCACAGACACCTCACATGTCCTCAACTGGCAGCTGCAATAAACTATACTCGCAAATCACTAGTCCACTCATCAATAGTTATAAAGCAACGGCAGGATGCTGGCCTTCTAGGCAGAGTTTCAAAGAAAAAGACAAATCTGAAACTGACTAATCAAAGGAAAAGCATCAAATAGGCAAAATAACCCAGACATTGGACGGAGGACGACTGGAAAAAAAGTGTTTTAGGTGGAACACAGAAGAATTTTACTATGCACAGATCCACTGAGAGGATGCTTGAGGAATGCTTGACGCCATGCATGATGGAGGAAATGTAATCATCTGGGGGTGCTTTGGTGCTAGTAAAATGGGAGATTTGTACAGATTAAAAGGCATATTGAACAATGAAGGCTATCACTCTATTTTGCAATGCCATGCCATATCCTGTGGTTTGATTGGAACCAATTTTATCCTACAACAGCACAATGACCCAAAGCACTGCTCCAAATTATGCAAGACTATTTAGGGAAGAAGCAGTCAGCTGGTATTCTGTCTGTAATGAATTGGCCAGCGCAGCGCAGCCCCCAGATCGCAACCATTTTCCATGAAAAGTTTTTTGAGTGATTCCAAACTTTTGAACGGTAGTGTACACTTAAACTGCGCAGACAGTGGCTGTTTACTTAAATGCGTGTGTGTATAAATACCTAAGGTATCGCCGAGCATGTTCGTTTTTGTGGCCAACCATCAGATAGTAGCATCCAACAGCAAACCAAGACACCTGGGTAAAAGTTATCATTTGGTTAGCAAATAATGCTTTTCAGGGAAATACAGAACAGGTGAATAGTGATACACTCACAGGGTTGTTGGGATACAAGTCTACCAGCTTGTGTGAGAGGTAAAACAGTTCTGTGAATGAAAGAAAAATCTGTTTAGAGCAAAACAAATAAGTGTCATTATTGCACCAAGAGCCCTGTAATCGAAATGTCATTATTAACACTGAGCCAATGAAAAGGCTATATTTTACCATTTGCTTTACTGAGCTCCACCAATGTTCCTATGTGGACAGGTAAACAGTTGGCATGGAATGGGTCTTTCACCATAACCCTGAAAGAAACAAAGGTTTGCATATTCCAGGGTCAGATTTAGCTATTTAACGTGTTTTGTTGTATTCGCTTAATTCATAAAGGTTATGGGAACACACATGTTAAAGTTGTTTTTTGCACTTTATGATAGTCTTGGCACAACAAATTGCAGGTTTACATCTAAAAAAAGAGCAACCACAGAAAGTTGATATAGTAGCTCACCGCGAGAACAGAAACAGCACATTAAACTGACTCCACTAGTCTCTCCCGAGTATTTTTGCGCGAGTATTTATTCAATAGATTGTTTTGGTATTCTGTATCCAAGTCTGCGGTCCAAAAAAAAAAAAAAAAATCAACACAGGAACAAACCCAAATGAAGCACTTACATAGATGTCAGTTTGTAGCACATTTTGAAGTCACAGTTGTAATAATGCCTCTCGGCAAGCGAGACCACTACATCCAAGTTGTCCTGGAGACCGTTGACCACCTCTGGCACCACTAAATCACTAGGCTTGTTATACTGCAGGGAGGACGTTGGCAGAAAAGTGGTATACATTTAATAGACGGTATAGATTGACTTGGGACATATTAGTTCACTTAAAACCAGGCGGTGACGAACAACACTAAAGAAAAATATGAATCAATATAGTGAATATTGGAAAATGACTTTAGGTCATAATGCTAATATAAATGTGGCAACATAATCCTGTTGTGATAAATTCACAGGCCCGTGTACCTTCTTTAATTTATTCTCAAAGAGGAAGAGCAGCAGCTCCTCCTCTCCCTCGGTACACTGTTGACTCAGAGGAAGGGAGTCCAGGAAATCTTTTTCTATGAAGGATGCAAACATCAAAATCAGAGCCCAGAAAGCTAATCAGTCCTTTCCATAGAAGGGGTCAATAAACAGTTGATGGTGGGAAAATCTTTCATTTTAGGTTGTAACGCAATATAAGAGAGGGGGTGTGTCATCTTTCTATAAGCTCTGGTAATATGCTGTACATTAAAAAGGGCCACACTCACACACACACACCACTGTCAAAATAAGCCTCACCTTCCTGTGCCGTTAACATGTGGTGCGACGTTAAAAGGTCAAAGGCTTCAAAGCAATACACATCTAGTTTCAAGGCCTCTTTGTAGCTGGAGGTGGCCAGAGGACGGTTGTCCATGGCATCATAGATCTTCCCCCGCAGGAGGCAGATAGAACTGCTGATCTGAGAAAAAAAAAAAAAAAAAAAAACAGAACAGTGAGCGGATGGCTGGAGAGAAGCGAGAGGGGGCGGGCGAGGGCCCGAATTAAACTCTTTAATCCCCCAGCATTCTCCCATCTGTGGTTTTATCACGGTGCTTCAAAGAAAGAAAAAAATTAAAGGAAAAAAAGAAGAAAAAAAATTCAACCTTTAAACAAGCAGCCCTACTTGTACGGCATTGGGACATACGCTTGTTTACATGTAATCTAAAAATATAACGGAGGTTTAATAAAGGGATGAAAGAGTGAGACGTATTCAGTTTGTGTAGAAACAATAGGAGGACACTGCTGTAAAGCTGCACGAGGCTTAAAAGGTCATAACATATAAGTATTCATGTGTCCATGTTACGTATTCCAGTCATTCAGTGTTTCCCAATGCCCACAATGCATCATGCCAACAGTTGAATGAGTGGGAGTTCAGTGGAGGTTCTAAAAGTCAGGTCTAGTTAACTAGTTGTGGTTGTATTTTCAGGTGATGCTGGACCTGAATGGAAGAGATCTGGAAAAGTAAAGAGCTGATTCTTCACCTCCCAGAGTCAGCTGGAAATGAGCCAATCATCATACCGGAGAGTTCCTGGAACGTTGTTTATTCTTAGGTGCTTTTCCACTGCAGGAACTTGAGGGACGTTTTAGAGGGGGCGGCACCAAACAGCAGTTTTCCACTGTAGGAACCAACTCTCTAGGAACTTTTTCGGGGCTGAAAGAAGTACCTACTCCGGGTACTTCTGAGGGGCCCTGAAAAACTGTTGGACGGGGCTCAGCACGTATTGGTTAAATGCAACGTGAGTGGAAGACAACAAGCGCCACTATATACACACATTTATCAAGTAATTACAGCTGCCATGAAGCCATTTCATTATTAGCAACATTCAACTGTCGACTCGAGATATTCCTAACGCTATCTGGAAAATCTCTGGTTTAACATTCCAATGTTGGTGCTGGCGTGCTGCCGCTGGAGAAATATATAATTATTTTGTCGTGCTCGGAATTTACGTCACGAGCGAAGAGCAAAGGCAATGTTGTAGGTCCGTAGTTCCAGCGTTCAGAAAGGCTGAACGGGCCGATTAAGGGGCCATTGCTGTAAAAGTTCGCGCGACACGAGTTCCTGCAGTGGTAAAGCACCTCTTGATAAGCCTTGTTTTATTATATTACAATTCTTCAGAGTATAGTGTCCTTGGTTGTTTGTTTTGAAAGCCGTCTAAATAAAAACATTTTTAATAATAGTACAACATGTATAATCCCATGTTGACTTGAGTCAGGGGTGGATAGGAACAGTTTAACTGACGGTTGGCTTGGTGTGTCTCAGCCCTAATACTTACGGAGGCGGGGGACATGTCCCAGTCTTTGGTTGGTTCTAGAATCCCTTTGTCCTCTCTCCCACTCGTGTCCAGCAGCTTTGTACTGGCTGGCTCCTCCATGTCCAGGATATCCAAGGCTTGCTGGTACTCTTTAGCAGCATACTGGAAAGAAAGACGATTCGGTGTTAAGTACCCCTCAAACACAAACCAGTGCACAGAAATAAAATACAGCAGGAAGGAAATCACTTACATGGCACTTTGCAGCAAGGTATTGACAAGCCCCATACAACTGTAGGTGAGAAGAGGAAGATTAAGATTATTCACATTCCTAATCCAACTACATAGATTTGTTATAGAGATGACTGTTACTTCAAGTTAGAACCTCATACTAGTCAAAGCATAACTGCTATTGTAAATAAATTTGTTTTTACAAAATAATAATAATTTAATAAAAGATGTACAGAGACGCTGCATATGACTAACATAGATTTTCACCTCAAAGTAGAGCAGAATGCTGCATTTTTCTCACAACAGGGAAGGAGATTTTCAACTAGTCACCATTTTCACCCGTTTTTAATGTCTTTTAACATGCACATTTTTCATCCTTTCATCAATGTTGTATCCAGTAAATTATCTGTGTATTATGTACAGTGGGGCAAAAAAGTATTTAGTCAGCCACCAATTGTGCAAGTTCTCCCACTTAAAAAGATGAGAGAGGCCTGT
>JAOEHI010000014.1:743413-758829 GCA_025447815.1 Percopsis transmontana
CCCCCCCCCCCCCCCCCCCCCCCCCCCCCCCCCCCCCCCCCCCCCCCCCCCCCCCCCCCCCCCCCCCCCCCCACAATCACTTTTTAATGATCTCTGCTTTACATTTAGCCTAAAACAGTTACAATTCTGACTTTGTTTGTTCTTTAAGTCTTGGTCCATGTGCATTCATAAAATATAGAAGTGAAATTAATTTCCCACCAAGATTGTTTATTGATTGGCTTCTTTTCAACGTCATATTGCTGGAGGAAACAACACGAAGAGTAATTAAATGGATGAGGACAATTTTGCGCATTTGTGCAATAATACCGTCACTTCTCCGGGCTACTGTGTCATCCCCGCTGGCAAGCCTGTCTCGGCTGACTGAGACAAATACCAAGGATTCCCTCTGGGAAGTGGAGCCATCAGGCCATCAGTGGGCTCGGCAACAGGCTGGACTCAGTCCCCCAAGGTCAGGATCCATGTGTGATGGAAAGTGGCTACGGTAACAGGTCTCCTGGGAGGATCCTGTTTAGAGGTGGCTATGCCATGCTGCATCCTAGCCAGGCTAGCTAGCAGTAGCGAACAGATGGGCGCAATTAAAGGTGTTCTTTTTTGTCAGAAAATGGTTTGACTTTCATTGTCTCAAGCTTTCAGGTTGAATTATTTAGTTCCCCCCTCCCTGTTGAGGTCGTCCTCAAATGCCCTACCAGCATTATATTTAGCCTAAATAGGCTAACTATTATTTAGCAAAAATTTAACTTTTGCATTCTTCTTCTTCTGTCTCCGAGCCAGTTGGCAGTAAACGTCCGATAGCATTGCAGCTACAGTGTTGTTTTTAAAGGTACTCTCCTTGACATGTGTCTGGAATTAGTTGTGGTTAAAGACAAGTTACAAATTTGTTTTGGGTTTTATAACTCAGACAGCCTGTGACCCCCCACCTCCCCATTCATCTCTACTCCTCCCCTACTTTTATAGGCTCTTACTATTCTCTCCCCATCCCCCTTCAGCCACGTTCATGTTTGTGCACTTGGAAGCTGACTTTATTCATCTTAAAGTGAAGACAGTTAGTGCTGCATTTCCCCGTGGATGCCGGAAAATAACCCCGTTTCAGCCCATTTAAACTCACATCCAACACAGATGCTCTGCATATGCATACATACTGAAACATGCAATCTTAGAGAACACCAAACCAATTACAAACCACGATAAAACGTCCATTCTGTTACACAACAGTGGAAGGAGCGATTAGGGAAGTAAATAGCGAGTCAGGTTTATTATACAGCTCACATTTGGCAGTTTTTCTTAAGTAAAGAAGTTGGGGAAATACTTCTAACGGGCTACTCACTGTATGAATGTGTGCGTGTGTGTGTACAAGACTGAGTAGAGATCAGGATTAGGGTGGCAGATCAGAGGGTGACATAACTGAAGTATTGATTATCTGTTGGCACAGCAGGAACCAATCAATCGCTTGGCCCACACATACACATGGCTGTGTATGTGTGGGCAACACATCTTGCGTATTGTTGCTGCACTGCTGTGACCAGTTAGAGTATAACGAAACGCATCTGATGGATATTTACAGAAACCTATAATGCAGTCCAAGTCAAGGCGCCTCAGTCTGGTGACCTTTCAAGACATATTATCATATCATATCATCATCATTACATTTTCATTCATTCATTTTCAACAAACTTTTCTCCCTTGAAGCTGTTTTTAACATGTCCTAAGTTGATTGGAGTGGCAACATCCTGGATAGCAACCTATCAGGTCAGCGATGATTGGTTACAATCCAGAGATATTTTGACTGAATGACAGTTTGACAGATTTCAAAAATAGTCCAGCCCTATCATGTCCCTTCAGACAACACACCTGACCACACAACTGGAAAAAAAAGAATTTTACAAAAGGGGATCTTTAAAATGGCTCTAAAACTCAGCAAAGAGGCCGAGCTAACCATGTTGATTCAGAAGATTCTTTCTGGTCAGCGAAACTCCCCAAGAGATGATTATGAAAGAGCATGTTTAGAGTGGGTTTTATTTTGGGCTTTGCATCACTAAGAGAGGTGAGCATTTGAGATGGGGAGAGGCCAGTGAAGGAAGGGCAACGCCAGCCAAGAGCTGCTTGGCATCGGAGTGACCACTCTAGCTTTCATTACTGACATGCTCTCATAGCTGCCTCTGACTGCAGGCTCCCACTTCTGCTCAGAGTATTGACTGAGTGAAGGCACTCTTTACCTTCTCCAAGGCCAAACTGAGAACCCAACAGATTTCTGCATGGTTTTAGACATACTCCTTTTTGACAACGCCCTCAGCAACATACTGAATGTGTAGGTTTAGAAACAGATAGAATACCAAGAGCTGTGCTATCATTAATATTTGTTTCAATATAGCGTCAGTGAGTGTGACTACATTTATGTAACAGAAAGGAGGAGTTCTTTAGACATCAGACGACAGTGGCCTCGTTGCTAGGAAATAATACATTTAGGTAATAAGAATTTTAGGAGTAAGTTAGTGTGTGTGGGATTCATTAATATGTCGTGTTGGTTTTTTGCCCTTTTAGTCACAATGTGGGTGTATTGGAGTGGTTTTAGTACCATTGATGAAACATTACAGATCAATATATCTTCAGTGGGAGTGGAGTAAAAATGAATTGGAAATAACACATTTTACACAATTTAAGATAAAATATGTTGACACTTTGTTCTATTCTGGTGTGTTGCTGCTTTATGCTGACTGTTTGGCCCTGTGCCCTGTCCCCAGACATTAGCAGCTGTGTCGTGCACAGGGAGAGAAAACAGGTTCAGGAGAGAATCGTATGATTTCGCTCCTTGCCAGCTGATAACAGTTGGTGAAAATATGGTATACTGTATTTTACATTTCAGAATCTTTGTTCTCTCTCCTAGTTGTGTGTGTGTGTTTGTGTGTGTGTGTGTGTTTTTGTGTGCGCGCGTGTGTGCGTGAGCAAAGAGGGCCAACGCTCTGGCTGGTCAAAAAAGTTAACACATTATAAATGGGTGGAATATGTAAGGATGTGATTTATTAGGCAGCTACATTTCAACAGTATTAGTTTGAATGGTTAGATAAAACAAACACAATGTCATGCACTTTCACATTCTCGGTCTCTACCCACTGCTGCGGAGCGCAGCTTTGCCCACACCTGTGGGCAATTGACTGTTAATTTGTGTTCTATTTAAGTTCAAGCAGCGGTGTACTGCACTGTCGGCCATTGCTTATTCTGTACGTTTGTGTTTCGTATGTTACGTTTGGTTCAAACCAGTTTCTAGTCTGTCTTTTTTACGTTCGATGCTTTGAGCGTTTTTCTACTTCTCTTGGCTCGTGGATACTCTCACCGCCTCACAAGCTAATACACACAAAAACATAATCATCCATGTATTACACATGAAAGCTCATAATTAGAGCTTCTGTTTGCAGGATCTAGGAAGTGCTGATTAATCCTAGGCAGGTTTCTTGCTGATGTTTATTGAACAGAACAGATTGATAAATTAATCTTGAAAACAATCATGTCACATTGAGTCAGGACTGTAGCCACATGTGCATGTCTCTGAATGCAGTTTTCAAGCTACACTGTACAGTAGGCTACATTACTGTATTCTCCAACTTGGTATAGTAAAAACAAGAGACATTCATCTGCCAGCCCCCTAAACTAAGTAATCTTTTCCCCATTCAGGGGAAGCAGGCTTTAATTCTCACCAAGGCGCCCTCTACCTGCCGGCTGCAGCCCGACAAATCAAAAAGATGTATTCTAATGATGCCTGACAAACCTGTCAGCCGATATCCTCCGGGGTGCAATGATACTTTACATTACAGTGGACGGATCAATAGAGAGGAGGCCGTGACAGGCCTCTGCGGGGAGTGGGAACTGGAAAGCCTGCGGGCACTCTTCCAAGGGCTTTGCTGTTTCCACCTTGAGCTAAAGTCCAGCAGATCTCACAGGAGACACGATGTACACACCAGTACAGTACACATAATGACATGCTAGTACAAAATGGCTGGCCAAAGCACTGTGTGTACGAATACAAATGTGCTCTTTCGCTTGTGTCAATACTTAAATAATTGATTACCACCGCTCCTAGACCTTCTTTATGGTAAGTCTTTAAACAGTGATGCAGCATGCTTTTAAAAAAAAATTAAAACGTTTTTTGGAGGAATTCAATCAGGAAACATTTTGTTTCTATTTGGCCCACACCCAAGGAACCCAGTTAACCCAGATAACCAAAAAGGCCCGGGCAACATGAAACCAGGTCAGTAAAGTGGATTAATGTAATGTATTTCGGAAAGAAAATCACACAACACAAACCACAGTAATGCTGTGGTTAATATTGTTTACACTAACCTTTGAGTCTGTGCTTGCCACTCTCTCTAGCTTATGTTTCACTATGAGCTGTGAACATAATGTCATGCCAAATATCAAAGGTTATCACAGCTAAGCATTAATGAAATAGATGTAACAAATCTTTGGAGATTATTTTACGTATCATATTAGTAACAGGTTCACTCAATTATAAGACTGATGTGAAAGACATATACATGAAATTGTAATGAGTTATATTTATCTTCATGATTTCATTGTTGGCTTCCTGGCATTTGCAGGTTCACAGAGCCTCAATATGGAAATTAAGTACTAAATACCAGCAGCACATTACCATAACACAGAACCTACTTCTTTATAGCTTTATAACAGCTAGTTTAAATCACCTGTGCCCTGACACAATGCCATGTGTGCTGGGGTGGGTGGACAGTCTATACAATCTATACAATTTCAAGAACTTCTCTCTCCCTGCGCTGGTTTCTAATGATATTGGTGCACGGAAAATACAGGCATGATTAAGCCTTTGTTTGCTCTCGCCCTCTGCCTCATTTGTAATTTCTCTTTTTCTAGAACATAACAACTTTCTGAAACGTTTGTGCCTTTAGCAAGAGGTGTTTCTGTCTTCAGACTGTGATGGAAAACGATTAATCCCTTGGAGGAAAGTATTCCTAGCAGAACCCGTTGTCGTGGGCATCGCTAACTGGCCTCTGGTCCCTAGAGATAATGCTGCAAAACAGAACGGAGCTGGGAAACTTAAAGCGAAACTCCTTGATATATAATTGGAACTGGCTTTGTGGTTATAGCCAGCATTACAGAAATGCTGTTGTTTTGGTATGGTAGTACCTGAGTGCTGAATGGCTGACACAGCTCTCCACTCCTCCCCCCAATAGAGCTGCTTAAAATAACAGTAATATTATGAATCTCATTGCACTCTTTCTCTGGCAGATGAGAGAAAAAAATCCCAAATCACCCAATGGCTGCTAGCATAACTCCTCAGAATAGGCCTGTCCAATATGTAACTCAATTTACCTGACTTCACTATACATCAATATTGTTTGGTAACAAAGTTACCGTTTCAAAAAACCTGTCTCTACACATTGGTGCGGCATTCAGATGTTTAATGCATAAGATATACTGTAGCCCTGTGACCCTGGTGAAGGCCTGCAATTCCAGCCTTTCGAGGTAATTGTGATCTCAGCTGTTGCAGTGGCTGTGGGTTATTGTGCTCTGTAGCTCTTCTTTAATAATGCTAGCCCACATTACTTGACATTGGCACAGGCAAGCATCCGCACTGAGCTATCATATGTGACTGCCACCTGTAATGGAGCAGCGCTTACACGTCGACGTATTTAAGTCTATTGATAGATAGTTATATCTGAAAAAGCGCCCGCAAGTCCTAAAATACTTTCAATTGGCTAAAAATTCGCAGCCAAAGTAGTAGAACAGAAGGATATGAGCACAATAGCGCGGAGCGTTGACGTGCGAACGCACGTGCCTTTAATCCATTGCAGAAAATGTAGTCTGAATAATGAATCAAGACTGAGATTGCTTCTCTTCCACTAAGACATCAGTCTCAGCTGATCATGACATTTCTGAGAGCATCGGTGATATGACGGCGCAGAAACCACGTGTTTACGTAATGGTAAGCCAATCTTCCAATTTAACCCCTCCTCCCCGTCTATTTCTAACGGAGGTCCGACGCGAGGCGAAATTGATGCAAATATTTTATACAAGTGCACTGTACTTTTGGAGATGCCCGTGGCGTTACAGTGCAAAGACTGAGAAAGGACCCCACCAGAAAAGAGATCTGGGCTGTACTTCGGGAATCGGGACAGAGCAGAAGAACACCAGACCTGGCTCTCTAGAACCTTGCAGCAGGGGGACCAAAAGAAATGAAAACTGAGGTGTTTGGATTTTGACCTCGCCGCGAACAGCCAGTTACGCGAGACCAAGTGGACTTGATCCGGCAATGGTGTGTTATATTGGGGCTATCATTGCAGCAGCGTGTGCATAGGATGCATCCTACCCTGGCTTTTGATGCTGTGCAGATCCACCCTCCTCTCCTCAGAGTCATGAAGTAACAGGCAATGATTTTCTCCTCGGAAATCCACCGTGTTTCACTGTTTTCACGTTAGTTCTGTTTGTTTACGGGCTGCACGTCTCCCCTCGGTGCGACACATGCAATTTACAGAGTATATTTTCTATAATCGACTAGTTGATGTGGCATTCTTTATACGCCAGAAGAAGAAAAAAACACCTCAATTACGAAGCCTGACAGATAGTGACTATTCTGCCAAGTGAACGCATACAGGACTTGGATATAGCCTCCCTATTTTTTCTATGATACATTTGGTAGCCTTGTCCTGGAAAACTGATCCAATTGTGTTATTATGCAACCGCAAGGGTCTCATCTATATCTGGGTGTTTAAGCCACAGGATTGCTCTTCGCCCAAATCAATGTGGTTTCTTTGGAACATTTTCAGCAAAGGAACGCATATGCTGCAGTGTCTTTGTGGCAAGAGTCTTAAGAAAAACAAGAATCCAAGTGGTAAGACAGCCGTCATTATGCCTGCTCTACATGCCGCTGTGTTTGCGCGAGTGTTATTCGTTTGTTTTTGTTTATTTGCTATGGGGGGGGGGGGGGTGATAGATCTGCAAACATATTTATTCAGCGAGTGGATGCGGAGGCGCAGGGAGGGGGACCAACTTCTCCTGTGCAGCCACACTATCGGCGAGCGTGAGCCTGCTGGCCACGGGCAGTGCGCGGCGCAGTCACGCAAATGTGCCCCTGCATCACCGAGGCATGATCTCCTAACTTTTTAAATAGCGCACAGATGGATGTTATTGTAGTCCCCCCCCCCGAGTCGAGGGGGATCACATCTAGGCACTACAACTCGCCGAACCGGATCCCACATAACCAGGGGTTCAGTTCAGTTCCCGGGTTTACTGCAGCAGCAAACCCCCATGCAACCCTTCTCGACTGAAATAGGCTGTTCGCTGTTCCCAGCAAGTCAGAGATATCGCACCCATCTCCACATGCTATTGCAGGGTCATTTATTATACGCGATGATTTTATGTCCACCTACAGTTAGGCTGACAGGCCAGTGTTGTAGGTGTGGATAGGGCATGGAGAAACGTATTGAGATGCTGCTCTAATGAAAATTCTTGGTTTCAGGAATCGGTATCATTTTCAAAATTAGTAAGTAGCCTAATGGGAAAGCCGGAGCCTTGCCTCTGATAGGGTAACGTTAGCGCGTGTCTGACGTTATGTGGCCGTAGTCTATATATTAGACCCGGTACCGTTTTAGAGCTCCAGTAGCCTAAGCAAACGTTGTTTGTTTCAACAGGCTGCTGTGGGAATAAAACACAATGCACACAGGGGAGGGCAACACGCAGCCCAGACTACGTGTTACCTCGTGTTATAGGTTTAAAGTTAATGTGCTCTCAGGACAAATGTGTATTTCCTCGACATTGCCACTGCAGCATAGTAGATCACCATCACACTGTAGCTAAGTTAGTTGTTTGCCCTGCTGACACTGCAAGAAGAAACGACAGTACATCTTATAGCCTATAATGTGCATTGTGTAAGATAAAGAGGATGTTTTGTGCTATAAGCAACTTTTTCAGATGCCCAGTGCAAAGCCGCTACCGTCTGGGTAATTAAGTTTTTTGTCTCTGAAGGATTCTGTTCAACCACAGCAAAACCAACAACTTCTAGTCGCGCTCTGGGGACAGTGTAACCGAATCCACAGCACCACCTGTCAACTCAAGCAGCGATGGTTTTTAATCACAAGAGTTATCTCCTGGGATAAATTATCTATATCATTTAGTGCATGAAGTAGGCATGTCCACAACATACTGTAGGCTACAGTACATGTAAGTTGACTGGATGGGACATTGATGTTTGTATCAAATACATATGTTAGAAATATTTTTGTCCCTACAAAGGAGACTTTGTCCCTACAAAGGAGACTACATACCCCTATCATAATTTATTGAGAATTAATGCAACAGAACTACACAGAATCTTTAACTACCAAACCTATGAATGTTTCTGCCATGCCACGTGTTGTCTTCTAGAAGAAAGACAAAGGGAAGTACGTTATAATACAGTATGCTAAACCTTTAGAAGTATCAATAACATATCAATCAAGTATCAATATTGTCCATGTGTGTTATCCTAAAAAACTAAGAATGTGCATCAAGATAAAACCAGAGGCTCTTAGTGTTCAACATACCTGACAAACACTATCCACAGAAACGGGTTAAAATATCACCCCATGGTTTCAGTATATGGTATATGGTGCATTGGTGGGCAAAAGGCAGTTTGGTATAGAATATTTGAGTTAATATACAGTATCTATAAATATACTTTATATCTTGTAGAGCTATACAATAAGTAAACATGGAAAGCAAGTTTTGTTACTTATATGGGTAGAACACCGTCGAAGGATTCAGCTTTGAGCCATAGAGGAAGTAGATGACATAATATAATGATAATAATATGGTATAATGATAATAATATGGTATAAGTGGTATATATTGCTGCAAAGCTATACCGCTCAAAAATATTAAGGGAACACGCAATCATCACAGTACAACACCAAGTCAATTAAACTTCAGGGATATCAATATGTCCAGTTAGGAAGCATAAGGGATTGTGAATCAATGTCACCTGTTTTGTATGGGATGAATATCATGCCATGATTCAAAAAAAAAAAAGGTTTAAAAGTTTGAAACTGCCGGAAAAAAAAATGAAAACATTATTTTGTATATGCGTTTTCCTTATTCATAACTCTTTTTACAGTGTTTCTCCAACACATTTTCAGAGTTTCAAAGTGTCAATGTTCTCCCTGTGTATTACTGTAGTTTGTTTTCCAAGTTTCAAACCTTGTAAATTATGACTTGAAAACTGGGGCGCATATGTTTTTGAAACTTTGAAACTTGAGTTTTGGAAGGGCGATTCCTTATTTTGATTTACTTTGCACTTGTATTGCAGACTGTATTTTCAGAGCTGTGTTTACAACACACACTTTTCAGAGATCTGTCCACGTAGTTGCGACGTTGCATGATTTTTTCGCAGCGTTGGCTCGAAGCTCTGAATCTCTGAAACTCGATACCTGAAAATTGCAACCAGAAAAAGACTATCCGAAAAACGACTCTGCAAACGACTAGAGCTTGGATCCGGTTGTACTTACCTTGTTTGGTGGGATTGACCGACTGCTCCGCCAATGACTGATGGGCACAGGACACACGTACAGGTGCACGGTTCTCTATGTGCTGTCTGGCTGTCCCTGAGTAACGTAAGAAAATATAAATTGTCTATTCAACTAAGTTAACTGGTTAACTTAAAATACCACCACACCACCGCTAGCAAGTTTCTTAAGGTATCGGGAGAGTGAGGTTTACTTTGCATAGCTCTGTACTACACTGTATCTCTGGCCACTATTACATATGCATTAACATCATTAAAGATGCAGGTGACAGCTATCCACACGTCTTGCCACATCAGTTCAATTCAGCAAAAGTTAATCAAAAAGTTAACTTCAATAACTTTTAACCCATTAAATTGTTAACAGTGTAGCGGAAGTTAACGATAAGCGTTAACGTTAATTTCAATAACCCTGTCCGGCAAACCTGTGATGGAAACTGAAACCTCTAGTGTTGGGCGTATGCAGGGTGGGATTTGTGAAAAAACCAGAGGGGGGATGTTTGAAACATTCAGGAAAATATATATACTGTAGACTATGAAGCAGTGTTGTTTATATTACTGGTAGTGAATTTTCGTATGTTTAGTACTCATGTCAGAATACCATAGGCATATCCATGACCCGGTCAGATGAATGGCTATCTACACATAAAAGAGAAAATAACTTGATAATAACAAACTCAACACTGCATACCCTCGTTACGAGAGTAGCTACAAACACAAAATGACGAATATATTACAATTCAGAACTTCCTCACAGAAACCGCAATCATAACATGCCAGGGCCACGTAAAAAAAACTGGCTTACCTGCTGCTTCTATGTCTACACAAGGCTTCTGTCATGACTTATGACGCTACATTTCACAAATCTTCAAATATAATCCCATGGGAATTTCACGCAAGCATTCAAAAGGACAAGACATAGGTGGTATCTTGTTTAGGAGCAGCAGAAACTTCAGGCAGTGTTTCAGGACAGTTGTCAAATGTCTTGGAGATCGCTGTGCGGGCTATCATCATGCCTTGTAATGCTAACATAATCTTGTTCACGTTAATTAAATGGTCAAATGTGAACATATTAAATTAATATCCGAGGTTTGCAGCGATACTTTCCCTTGTATGTTTTCTTCATTCTTTATTAATTTAAGCTTTAATCAACACAGTACAGAAGTACAGAAGTGTTTCTGTTGTCATGCAACATCAATGGTTCGTTATGATTGGTTTAACCTATTTAATTGCTTGGCGAAAGTATGAAAAAAAATCAACCGAAGTAATACAAGGTTTCCCAAGTGTTTTTTTTCTCACTCCGTCATACTAAAGCCTTGTGATAGCTTGCAATCTTACTGCATAGGAATCTTAAAAAAATAAATAAAATATCTAGGTATTCAGCACAAGCAGTGGATTTGGTCTTGTTCCGGACTTGAGTTGGCGGGTGTAAATGCAACAAAAGTTACATAGTCCGATAAAGATTTTGACAGTTAACGGATGGTCTTTTTAAGGTGTTCATTTTTGGGTGTCGAGTTTCAGTTTCAGAACAGAGCTGCGAGAGAATGCTGCCAGAAACCATGTGACTCGCAAGCTCGCAACTTTATGGACAGATCTCTGAAAATACAGAATGCAATACGGGTGCAAATAAAATTAAAATAAAGATTCGCCCTTTCGAAACTCAAATTTCAAAACTTTCAAAACCCAAAATACGCGCACCAGTTTTCAGATCACCATTTACAAGGTTTCAAACCCGGAAAACAAACTAATACACCGGGAGAACAGTGAACATTTTGAAACTCTGAAAATGTGTTTGAGAAACACTGTAAAAAGAGTGCTGTAGTTGTGAAGAAAAAAAACATACACAAAATAATGTTTTCAGAGATTTTACTTTTTTTCAGGCTTGCAAAACCTTATTTATTAGATTTCAAGCTTTCAAACTCTGAGTTTAAACCTTTCAAAGCTTTTTTTTCAGTTTTGAATCATGGCATGATATTCATCCCATAGATTCGGTGCAAATAAAAGTGACAACAGGTGCACTGGAGAGGCAACAAACAGTAAGACAACCCCCAAAAAGGCCACAGACAATTGCTCTCTCATTATCCTTCCTGACTGATTCTTCTCTAGTTTTGTGTTTTGCTGGTGTCTTTGTCACTACTGGTAGCATGAGGCAGTACCTGCAGCCCATTTAGGTTGCACAGGCTGTCCCGCTCCTCCAGGATGGCACATCCACAAGTTCCATCGCAAGAAGGTTTGCTGTGCCTCCTAGTACATTCCCAAGAGCGTGGAGGAGATACCAGGAGACCGGTAATTACACAAGGAGAGCTTGACAGGGCCATAGAAGGGCATCAACCCAGCAGATGGACCAGTATCTGCTCCTTTGTGCGATGAGGAAGAGGAGGAACACTGGCAGAGCCCTACCCTATGACCTCCAGCAGGCTACTGGTGTGCATGTTTTTGATCAAACTGTCAGTAACAAGAGTGAGGGCCAGACTGCCCCAGCACCGTGCAGCTCGATTGGCATTCGCCAGAGAACACCTGAATTGGCAGGTCCGCCATTGGCACCCGTTCTCTTCAGAGATGAGAGCAGGGTCACACTGAGCACATGTGACAGACGTGAAAGAGTCTGTAAACGCCGTGGTGAACTTTATGCTGCCTCCAACATCATCCAGCATGACCGGTTTAGTGGTGGGTCAGTGATGGTCTGGAGAGGCATTTGCTTGGAGGGTTGCACAGACCTCTACGTGCTAGCTAACGGTACCCTGCCTGCTGTTAGGTACCGGGATGAAATCCTCAGACCCATCGTCAGATCTTATGCTGGTGCAGTGGGCCCGTGTTCCTCCTGGTGCAGGACAATGCATGGCCTCATGTGGCCAGAGTGTATAGGCAGTTCCTGGATGACGAAGGCATTGACTGGCCCTCACGTTCCCCAGACCTGAATCCAACTGAGCACCTCTGGGACGTTATGTATCGTGCATCCGATGCCGTATGCACCGATACATAGCGCCACCGAAGTAGCGCCACAGAATGTCTAGGAGCTCACTAATGCTCTGATCCAGGTCTGGGAGGAGATCCCCCAGGACAACATCCGCCGTCTCATCAGGAGCATGCCTAGACGTTGTCGGGAGTGCATACAGGCATGTGGGGGCCATACACACTACTGAGTCACATCATGAGTTGCCATGAGGAAATTCACACAAGTTGGAACAGCCTGTGATTTAAACTGTTTACTTTGTTTTTCGGTGTGAGTTTGAATCCAGCCCTCAATCGGTTGGTGATATGGGTTTACATTGACTGTTGTTACATCATTTTGTTCTCAACTAATTAGACAATGATGTAAAGAATATACTTTAATATATTTCGCTTATTTTTTTGAGAAGTGTATATTAGTTAATAACACTACTTCCCCCTCAAAGAAGCCATGCCTTCGTGCAAAGTGCCCTAGGTCCCCTTTCAATTTCACTTCACAATTACACATTACCACATCAAACAGTTATGGGGGCTCAAGTAACCAGATACGGTCTCTCTTTAAAGCCTTATTATGCAAGAACTGGTATTTTTTGCTCCCGGGCTCCCCCTATATTTGCCAAGAGTAATTCACTTTCACACCACTGTCGTAAATACAAATTGTGCATTGAGCCCTTCATTGACAGCGGTACACGTACATTTGTTGAAAAGCTGAAGGATTCTTAACCGGCAAGGACAACGTCAAAAGCCAAAGAACATGTCGGCTGACAAGGTAGAGTGATATTACAGGATTTTACACAAATATGATTCTGCATAGTTCGATTTATTGTGACATCAGAGATGAACTCTAACACATAACAAAAAGAATAATAAAAAAGAATGACGGAAAGTTTTAGCAGAAATACTGCTTACTTTTTCAGCCAATATTGTTTGTTAAGCGTTTTAATGTAGAGTATGTGTGTATAAAACCTTGTTGGCTACATGACATACAGAGTAGACTCAACACTAGTACAACTAAATGGACACAAAATAGCGACATTGAGATCTGCTTGACATTTAATACTTGATCTTTAGGCATACAGCAAAAAACACAATAACAACAACAAAGACGAAAACATAATCCCCAACATATATATATATATATATATACCCCCCACACAGTCACACACAGGTGCACTGAATGAGTGATTAGGTGATGGGAGACTGGTGTGTAGCTGGGGGGGCCCTGGGGATGTGGACGGCTGCAGGCCGGTGGTTAGTACCGTAGTACTCCGGCTAGGTAGAACGGTAGGGGGGAGCGCTATCCCTGGGCGCGACTCCTGACTTTACAGGTTGACAAAAAATGACCACACTTTTTGGCGTGAGATGAATTTTATTTCTTTGCATGCTAGCCTGAAACAGCACTAAATGACTTAGATGAGGTTAGATTACTTTTAAAATGCAGAAATGCTACTTAACTCTGTGAGACAGGGATGACACCGATAAGGTTACAGCCCATGTCTTTCATCTTTTATGAATAACATTGGCAGGGATGTACGTACACTCTGCTGTCGGACTTTTGTTGTTTTCCCGTTAGCCGTGAAACAGCTCAACAAGTCAGGACAGTTTGCAACCCTGTATTAGTTTGATAAATTCAAACTCATGCATTTCTAACGGTGTATGAGGTTTGGATTTTAAAACAACGTATTTTTCTATGGTTTTATTGCAGGAATCAACTTCAACTTCAGTTCTCGTGAGAGGTTTCGTGCCTGCTTCCTCAAAGTTACATAATGGTGCTATAAAGTTTGAGCTCAGTCCCATGATAGTAGCTAGTGTCAGGGTTCTTCAAACTCAGGCATCGCTGGCCTGCCCTTAATATTCCCTCTCATGTTCCACCAAGGGTACATGCCTGTCTTAGTGTGCATGGAATGGGGTTCATTAATTCAATTAAGAAACGAAGATTCAGAGTGGAATGAATGGAGATACATTTAACCCAGTAATGGTTTAATGAAGGACCACCAAGTTGCCTTCACAACACTTTGAGAAAATCATTCAGTGGTCTGTACAATTATAATAAATAATGACGATTGTATTCGGCAGAAAAAGACAGCCAAGGTTGTAAGTTGACATATTATTTATATCACAGTCCCATTATATCGAATGCAATGTAATTTTAACTGCAAATAGGTGCTTTAATATAAAATAATAATGTAACTTTTACTTGCTATTAGTGTTGGAAATTGAAAAAGAATATGACACTTCACCTTGTGACCAGAGTGGCCGCCAATTTGCCACATTATTCTGTGCAGCTTAAGTTTGTGAGTTTGCGATTAAGTAGCACACACTGGCCACATACCTGACAGCATAGATCACTGAGTACGCAGAACCGTCTCTCGATGATGGTGTATGGGAGATCAAATAGGCCTGCAGCTCAACTCTATGTTATGGGAACTGTAGAAGACCATGGCTATCACTCTGAAAGGCCCCTCAGTTGACCTCACACCCATGCGGCTGTGATCTGCACAGCTGCTCAGGACCATTGAATGTTGTGACCCCTGGAAGGCCACAGTGCTGCAGTCTGAGAACTCAGAGAAAATGTAATTATGTTTCATTGAAACTCTTGTGTGAAACCAAATTTTTTCTTGGACTGCATCTGAAAAGTGAAAAACAACAGATACAATAAAGTGTAAGGCAGAGCCTTGAAGGAAAACCTTTATATATGTGGTCTGTTTTTGCTCCTTTTTAGAAGCCATACACACTTTAAATGACACTTTTCAAGGTGTGCTGTGGCAGGTCTGTGGGTGAAGGGTTACATGTTTCTGTCCACTTGTCCTTCGCTGAGCAGGGGAGACTTCCATGGTGTAATCTGAAATTACATGTGCATTTTAATAACCATCATGACCGAAAGAACAAGATCCAGGGTACAAGCGGCTGAAATGGGTTTCCTCAGGAGGGTGGCTGGCGTCTCCCT
>JAOEHI010000014.1:758929-774641 GCA_025447815.1 Percopsis transmontana
CCCCCCCCCCCCCCCCCCCCCCCCCCCCCCCCCCCCCCCCCCCCCCCCCCCCCCCCCCCCCCCCCCCCCCCAAATTTTCCTCCATTTCTGATATTTTAAAGTTTAATAGCTCTTAAAGGTATCGTGAGGAAGGGTAGATTCATACAGTCACTCTTTTTAAAAGCCTAATTCTCCAACAATGCCACCATAACCGTTTATTTAACACCTTTCCGTTTGACCTTACCTATAAGAATGTCCAAGAGTTGGTAGTGTTTTCTTGGACAAATTCATTTGAACATTTCAGGGCAGACTGTCAATTTACACTAACCATGTTAGCTCCTAATCCTATAAATAGGGAATCAGAAACCTTTGGAAGCCAATTCCCTGCAAAGGGCCGCTGCTCTGTTGGCTTTGGAATGGGCCTGCCATGGACTCTCACTCGTTTACATGTAGACGTAAAAGACATGCTGGTATGTGCTCCATTAATCTCTATGGCCAAAAGTAGGCCTATACGTCAGGGGACGTCATTTGCATGTTGACACCCTACACTGTATTCAGCTTGATGGAAGGGTAATCACTTGGATTGGTGCCATTTCTTCTCGTCTGGTACTGTATGTGCTGCTCACTAGCTTACAATATGTGTGCATGTTGTGCTATAGCTAAGTCTGTCTGTGGGATGTGTAGGAAGTTTATCTGAGCCACCATGCTGCCTCGACTTTGGCCATGTTGGTACTCCTCTGCTCTCCTCTGCTCTCCTCTGCTCTCCTCTGCTCTCCTCTGCTCTCCTCTGCTCTCCTCTGCTCTCCTCTGCTTCACATGGTGACTCATACTATTTGGCTTAACGTGTATTTCATTTAAAAAATGGGGGTGTTGGGTTGGATCCGCAACATGCCTGGCCTACTTGTAAGCATCCTCAGGCAAGATACAGCACCTAACCCTTACCTGCTCCATAACACTCACTGTAAGTTGCTTTGGATAAAGGCGTCTGCTAAATTACCTAATTGTAAAATGTGATATGTGTTCTGTATACTAACCACCAATAGCAGTCAGCAGGCCTATAGCAGTTATATTAGCATCATAAAGGCGGTGCTAATACATTCCTATCAAACTTCCTTAAACATGATTGGACTACCGTATCTTAATTTCAACCAATCGGAACGTGTAACGTCAGCTAGAGCGCAGACGGAAACAGGTGTAGTAATGTAAACGGTAACCAACACACAGTATTTTTCGATGGAATTCAGGCAAAATGTCTGTTGATGACACATGCTATCTTTAAGACAAATCTCCGTGCAAAGGGTACTTTTTCTAACACAAAGTGATATTTAGCACGGATAAAAGCATTCAATTATGTTGTCTATTCTTCTTTCAATTAAGTTACACTTTATTTCTGATAAAACTGCAGATTGCCGCACGAACCTTCTCAAGCTAAGTCATTGTAAATACCCTGTAATGTGGGGATTGTACGTTGATGTCGTCATTTTTAGGAAAAACAAATTACTAACTGCTACATCTCCAACTATCAAGTAAATATGTTTTATTACTGCTATACTGACTGCTATTGCTGGTTAGTATACAGACTACATATCACAGTGATTAGCCAAGAATTTGACTTACGGGCAACAAACGCTTTTGAATTGAGGACTCTATTCGCGTCAAACTGGAGCTCGCGAGATCAACTAAAGATGCCCCCCTCTATGCGAGCAAGAGGGCAGCCTTCTTTTTAGAGCGGGAGAAGTGCAGCTTCAGACGCGCTGTGGTCGGTGTTGTTGAGGAGGAGGGACATTGTTAAGCTGACAGTGTCCGCTGCTGGTTGGATTGTTAACTGCACTGTCTCGTGCCTAGCCGGACCGCTCGGAGGCTTCCGTGTGACGACTCCAGCCGCGGGGACACAGGCAGACAGACTCTGCATGCGTTCACAACCCTTGTTGTTCTCTTTGTTATGCGCCTGCCTAAGCCCCTTGTGTGGAACAATGATACAATTACTCTGGAATTCAGCTCAAGTTTTGCTGTAAGTCCAATGCAGCTGTGTGCCATCATAAATAGTGATTTGTAACCAATCCTGTGGAGTAGGCCTACTGTATACGTTGAGCATATGGGCATCAACAAGTGCCTTGTGATGTGCGGAGATGCGCAATGTCAGAGTCCCCTGCGAGCCCAGATGTTTAATTACAGCGGCAAACAGCAGATGGCTCTCTTGAGTCTTAATTCCTTTGCTTTGTGGTTTCAAATCAGGTGATATTCATCCGAACATTAGAAAGATATGGGGTTTTATTTTTCTATACGAGATTTAACGTTTTGCAACAGACCGTTTTTCAACAGACGTTTTGCAAGTCCATTTTGAGTCCATTTCAAGACCTGATATTGTGTGTGCGCTATTAGTCCATTCGGATCCCAAATGCCATCTGACAGATCCTGTTAGATGTTTTGTTTAGTTTTCTCTGTGAACCGGACGTCCATATAAAGGCTAACATGTGGGCTAAAGTTATGTTCGCACTGTGACATGAACGAGAGGTGCTGTCTGTGGTGCTGAAAGCACAGAAGAGACACAGCTGCTGCAGCCTGCGTCTGATTCTTTATTTAGAACTAATAATTTACATACGCTCGCATTTCTCATCGTGTGTTTTGAAGCAACACATTGACATTATTATAGTCATCTCGATTGTATCGCATGATCGTAGAAATATATCTGTAAATAGGCCTATATACGGCTATATATTTAATTGATCGGGCCAAGTGTCAAGGAGCTGTTAGTGTTTCACACATCCCCACTCACCCAGGAACACAACATCGTGCTATGGGGTAAATGTGTCACATAACCGTGCGGCTTTAATGCCTCCATCAGTCAAATGGGCTCGATTAGAGCAGAGGCGTTCACCCATGCTCGGCTAAAGACGTCGACGAGAATTCCATTTTATATCGCCTAATAGCTGCATTCAAATCCCGCTGATCGCGTCCCCTCAAGGAATGAGGGCTCTGACTGTGGCGTTACTAAGATAGGAGAGAGGGAGGGCACATGCCTCACTCACGCGCACAGCCTACTAAGAATGAACGGGTAGTTAGGACTTGTTGATGGGAAGGATTTGTTGATCCTCGTGTAGACAGCGGCGAGAAACCGCCACTGCCAAACGGCTTTTCTTCTGGCGTGGGAAATTTGACCGCTCGTTTCGCCACAGCGGTTTTGACTTCCGCTACGCGCGCATGCAGCGCTGTATCTCTCTCCTACGAGACAGGTTCTATATGGAAATAATTTTAGTAGGATTGTCTGCGCCGCTCCGCGGGGCGTTTTAAGTTTATGTATTTGTATGCAGCTGTCACACTATGCAGAAATAATCTTCACAGGACTCAGATCGGCTTTGGTTAAAAAAAAATTTTTAGCTCCAAACGTGCACAATCGCTCGTGCGTGTGCGTATGCTTTTTGTAAACACCGAATCCCCCAAAGCAATTTCAAGGAGAAAATATGCATTGAAAATTAACCTGACGGCGCTTTTGCGTCGGTAGGTGGGGAAATAAGTTTCCCTCCATTCGTTCATAACTTGAACCAGTGTTACGGTGCATAGGCTATAGCCTACCTCTGAAAACGCATTCATAAACATCAGTCTGCCTTGCGGATTGCACGTTGAAAACTTGGGAGTTCGTAAACGCAGATGTAGCGGGACCTTCAGCCGGGCTGCGTTGCCCATAAACGGATGCTGATCTTTGCCAGAGACGTCTGTATTTGTTTGATATCTGGCGGCGCACACATGCACGCCGCGCCAACCATTACCTACGGCACGGAGTTCTCGGCGCATCCCCGGCTTCCAGACGTCGACGAGGAGAAAGGAAGGCGACAGCGAGGGAAGGACGGAGAATTAGAAGATTGCGGCCGGTTTTGGACATTTATGAGGCGATGGAACTGAACATATCACAGACAGTGAACAAAAAAATCAATATGCAGGTATGAATAACCGTCTGCAATCTCGCTCTGGGTGAGTTTTGCATCGCTCTTAAAGCTGCCCTTTATTGATGCAAGCATGGAATCATGTTTGCACACATGAACTGATAATTTCCTCTGATATACTGTAATTATTGCAGTGACGATGACAGCCTCTTGTCTGATATGACAACTAACATGTAGTGTTTGGACAGTAAAAACCCAACCCAATAAGAATACTATATAACTTCTGAACCACGGAACGGACCGCTATAGCCGCCACCATGGGACTGTGACCCGGGCTGTGAGCAGAGAGAGGCGGCTGTTTATGTAGTCTGTGCTCCGTGGGCAGACTGGACCTAAACCGTCGTCGGATTCGGAGCCATGGCCGCTGCTATCGCAAGTGGGCTGATCAGGCAGAAGAGGCAGGCGCGCGAGCAGCACGTAGACCGGCCCTCGACCAACCGGCGGAGGAAGAGCCCTAACAAGAATAAGGGGCTCTGCAATGGAAACCTCGTCGACATCTTCTCTAAAGTGCGCATCTTTGGCCTCAGGAAGCGGCGACTACGGAGACAAGGTGTGGAAAGTTTGATGTGAAAGGTGCCTGCTTGTTTTGGAGCCAAGCTTCCTCTGTATGTGCAGACGTTAGGCTATACGTAACCACTGGTTGATCCTTCGAATAGCCTAAAGCCTGTAACGCTTGAATTGCCTTTACTGGGAGTTTGAATAAAATATGATAACACTGAAAGGGGAAAAAGCAGCAAAACGTTAGTATTATTAAACAATCTAATGTGTGCATAATAGGTTTAAGGTGGGATCGCACGCACGCTGTGTCTGTAGCCTATATAGGGAGTCTGTCCCTATATACATGGATAATTCCAAACAGGCAGGCTAGAGAGAATAACATATCAGGCTCTGATTTATATGCAATCTCAGGTAACTGTCAGGCTCCAGACGAGCTGTGCGTGATGGCTTAGACGGGTTTACCGAGCTGTCACCTTGCGCGCGCTGAAAAGGGCCCGATGGCTATGAAGCAGCAAGTGAATAGCCCAACTGCCTAGCAAATAAGCACATCACTAGAAGTGGATATGACTGTTATTTATACACAAGCAAAAAGGTCAATTTCTCCCAAGGATCGAGGGTTACGCCTTTCTTCTCTCGCATAATTTTACGAACCCGTGCACGCGCCAAGGCCTTTGATTCCAATCGCGAATATTCGTTCCACTCATATAAATGTCATGAACATTTTCGCTCTAATACAGTGACTTGGGAATTCTCAAGACCTGCCAAATATTATTTCCTTTAAAAAGGCAGTATCAATCTGTTTTTTATTGTGTATTAAGAAATAAGTTAGTACATATATTATGTATTCAAAACACAGTGTGATAATTGGTAGAAAATACCTCTTATGCTGCAAGACCTGTTACATTTGCGGCAAGACCTGTTACATATAACAGGCTAATGATGCAAATTTTTATATTGAGAATACATCACTTTATGGCATATGAACACTACAAATTACAGGTGTTGAATAAGCATTTAGTTGCCTTAGTAGTTTCCTTCAAACAAGTGGTCACAAAGATACATATTTCACAAAACTTTTTGAATTACACAAATTATGACACACACACACACACACATCTCTATATAGTGTGAAGAAAGCACATCTTGACAAGAGTTAAGTGAGTAAGCTTATTTATAGGGCCTATAGCACCTTTCAAAACAGCACTTTCAAAGTGATTCACAGTTGATAAAAAATAGCAAAGCAATTCGTAATAGTACTCAGAAATACATAATAGTACAGAGCATAAGATAGTATATAAAATGGAAACAGATACTCAACGATGAATGCAATATAACAAACAAACAAAATGAAAAGACAAATGAAATCAATAGGAATTGCAAGCAGCGAACTTAAAAACGGCAGCTTATAAAAGTGGGTTTTTAATTTTTTTTTTGTAAATATGGTACAGCCTCAGCTGACCTGACAGTGAGAGGGAGGCAATACCAGCAAATAATCTACTCTGGTGATGATACCCATTGTGTGTGTGTGTGTGTGTTCATGTCTGCCTGCCAGTATGTGCTCATACATGTCTGTCTGTCTCTCTGTCTGTGTGCTCGGTGCCTTCAGCTCTGTTCAATAGGCCGACAGATCAGAGCTGTGGTAAAAGGCTGCCACACCTGCTACAGCCATTTTATTAATATGAATACAGGCCTTCCTGAGGCTCCCTAAAGCATGAGCCATCAGTTTGTAAAGCACTAGGGACCCATGATGGGTGCGTTCTGCAATGGGTGGAGTTGTCCTGGTATTAGATGACACAGACCATAGCGCAAACACTTTAATTTGTGTTATTTTGTGATTAAATGCCTAATGGGAACATACCTCATTAATCTCCACCCCACAAGAGAATTGTGAAAATCTTTTTCACAATTTACCAACTAGATTTACCAACAATGAAGGCCTGAAAAATGCTGTGTCCTTACCACCACGGGTCTCCCCCTCTCTCTCTCCCTCCCTCTCCCTCCCTCTCTCTCTCTCTCTCTCTCTCTCTCACTCTCTCTCGCTCTCTCTCTCCCTCTCCCTCTCCCTCTCCCTCTCTCTCTCTCTCTCTCTCATGACACATGGCTAAGGAAGAGTAATGACTTGGTTGGTACTGTTAATTCAATACTGAACGACGGAGAGATATTTTGAGTGAATACAGAATGCAACACCAATCATATGAAGTGTGATCACACAGTGACACAGCAGTTTATAGTCCTTATTTCGAAACCGTTTCCAGGTGAGAATTCAGTGGACTTCCCATTGCAAGACTGCACGCTTCTGTCCTCCCAAATACAGTAATCTGATTACACTAAACTGAAATCAAAGGGAAAGGGTAAGGATACAAGATCAAATATATTTTATTTCAATGACCCAAAAACTTTTGGTATTCCTCTGGTATGGTCGCTACAGCCATTCATTTTGCGTCTCGTGATTAGATACATTCACTGGCATTGACATGTAATCTGATTACTTTTACTTCAGTGACAGGAGCCCTTTTGTCAAAATGTCAACTGGACAATTGAATAATAATGTTCATGCATCCACCATCTATTTAAATGTTGTATTCACAATGCTTATAGCCAAAAGAGTACATTTTTCAAATGTATCTGGCAGTGTGTCTCACCCCAAAGCTCAAAATCTATAACGCACATATTTATTCATATTAATATTCTGCATCAGGATACTGAATTTGCTACATACAAATTCAGACAGTTACTACATCTAAATGTTTCCAACATTTAGATTTCCTATGCATTTCCTTCTATAACATATTTGAAATATGAAGCTTTTTTGTCTATCTCCTCATATCACCAGGATTTTGATTATTTTTAATCACAACCGTAAAATTGGATGACAGATGCCAAGCCAGCGAGGAGGCAGGTTTTCAGGGATTGGATATGAGACAGTTATGAATCCTATTACACATTCACCTATTACACACAACCAGCTGTGGCTTTTCTCTAATCTCACTGGCTCTCATTAGCGGCCTACATTAGATTCATAGATCATTAGATTATGTTGCATAGACCGGACCGTTAGATTAGATGATTTAATGAGAGCTATTATTTCCCTCCACTGGCAGTTTACTTTACAGTGTGGCGTTAGGGACGCAGCCAAACAGCCATTCTTCATCAGGGGACCTTTCACAAATGTCTGCTTCACATGACTTATTGTTCAGGTGACAGGAGTTGTTGTTGATAGCCGACTGATTGAAATAGGCCCGCCAGCGGCGTTCCTCGCCCTTCCATCATAATGGACGCCGAGCTGATGAAACACAGGGGGGCTTTTCCCAAGCAGGCAGGAAAAGCCCTTCTCCTTTTCCAGAAGCATCTAAAGTGGGTCAGGCCGGGCAGAGCTGACAGCAGGCTACAGCTGCTACTGACGAGGCTGTGTTTGTGTGTATGCCTGTGCAAGAATATGTGCGCATCTGCGTGTTTGTGTCACTAGGGTTTACTTATGTATGGGGTGTAGAATATAAAGTCCTATGTAAAGAATTGAACACATTGTCACAATGTCTCATAGCGACATTTGCAAAGGAAAATGCGATGGTTGGCGGAGAGAACGAGAGATGGAAGGTCACTAGAAAGAAAAACAAGATAGATGTTGGTTTAAAGAGGAGAGAAATACAAGAAGAAAACAATGGAGTGAGAGAGGGGGAGAGAGATAGGTCCCATTTGCAGCAACCGCCATCATGACCTGTCTGTGACAGTCCCATTTATATTGGGATCTCTCTCGCTGCATTTAAACGTCTGGCAGTTCTGCCACTTGTTGGGTTGGAAGGAAACCCCCTGCTTCTACCAAAACCACCGGTTGTTTTCCCTAGAGACAGAGCTCTTTGCTTTAGAAAGGGAAACTAGTGAAAGACAGAGAGAGAGAGACAGAGAGAAAAACAAAGAGAGAGACAGCAAGAGAGTTCACACTACAGTAGTTAAGGATCTTGACTGACAGACTATTTACACAGAGACATTTTTAAAGTAAAAAATTCATGAGCCCTCGCACTATATTCAAGCCCTTTCTGCTCTGTTAGCGGCACTGAAAATGCTGAGTCATTCTTAAATTGGATATATTTTCATTGCACGCACATTCCACTTGCATCATTTTATTGCATTGATGGGTTTTAAAACTGCTAATCGCACAAGGTACATGGTAAAATTGTCATTCTGAATTAAATAATGAAAATTTACAAACAAAAACACGGAATGCAGTTATAAGTGACATCAAACACACTTTGATGTCATGGTATACTAATACATCTCTATTAGCTAAACATATCACCGACATACTGTATGTAGCTTCATACATTAGTATCTCAATCTCTTCATGTATAATGCGATCATTTGAGGACGTGACATGTTAAAACTCATTAGACTATTTGTCTGCTATGCCATTCAAATACAAAATTATGTCTCAACTGATTTCTCAACTGATTTCCAGTTTTCAGTGTTTTTTATTACCACTGTTAGAATTAGTTAAAATGTGGAACATTTCTGCTCAGATTCACCTGAAACTACACACACACACACTACGTAAGCTATGGCAGACATCGCATTCGCATTCTTTATATACCCAAATCTTAGAAGAGTCTACTATTCACGAGACAGGACCTGACTATAAAAGGAGATATCACTGCAGCCTAAGCTATGTAACACATCATACAATGATGACCTAAAACACATGCAAACAACAGGGCTGGTGACCAAAGGGTACTATTCATTTGGCTCCAGAGTTGTAAATACCATTGCCCCTTTTGACCAAGACAGAAGTAGTGGAAATTGTGTTGTGTCTTTTGGTAAATGGCAGAAGACAGCTTGGGCTGCCCAGCAAAGAAGCATTACAGACAGGGAATCTAGTGGTTGAACACACATCCAACTGTGGATTGGAACATTTTGACGTATCGCCCAACCCACAAACATACACACCTACATTTGTGCAACCAGTATTGTTTTAATTATTACAGATAGGCCCCTACTGAACAGTCAACCCCACCTGGACACACTGTTTAAATGCTGCTGGTTAAAGTGGTTTTAATCGACTGGAAAAAGGAAGGCCATCTCAGTGCATTCTCACTCTCTCAAAGATCTATAGGAAGTCATGCGTACGTGTGCGTGCGTACGTGTGCGTGCGTACGTGTGCGTGGGTTCTCAGCAGCGGTGAGTGGTGAGCAGAGAACATAGTGGAGAGAGAGAGAGAGAGAGAGAGAGAGAGGGAAGATTTGAGGTCGTGATAAACGCAGAGATCATTTGCATTCCTTGGTTTTGCCCTAAGAAGCTTCCCTTTGATGTGTCGGCTTCATCGTTTCATTCCTTCTCTGGCCTTCACAGGGCACTGGGCCAGGAGAACACACACGCCCACGCACACAAACGTGTGCATATGATTAGCAGATCAACGGAAAGTCACAGAAAAGCAAAGTACTGTACTTCAAATGCAAAAAGCAAAACATTAAAAAAATATACTCTTTACAACATACAATTAATTAACAATCAATCAATTAACAATCAGGAATTTAAAAAAAATGATACTTTGTGGATGAGGTTATTCAGACCCAAAAGGACCCATGGCTGCTTTCACAGATTTACAAGAGGAGATAGGTATGGGTTACGGTCTAAATGTTTGGTGAAAAGAGCCAGACAGCCGACAATAGGCCGGCATTTTCATTTCATTCAAGGACACATTTTGTTCAAAATAGAAGAACTAGATAGGTTCCCTAGGTAGAGTAACGTATCTATTTTGTCCAACAGAAAAAAATAAGAGCAGGCTCTCCCCAGCGAAGTGCACCTCTCCTAGAACTGAATCCCTACTATTTTACATGTGTTTACACCATCCATATTCTGTATCGTCTGTATCTGATTATGTGTGTCTGTGTAGCAATGTCCTAGTCAGGCAACAAGGCTGAGGTAGCCGAACGCTGTGATACTGTCATATTGCTAGAAGGTCTTTTCAGGACCAATGGAGCCACCTAATGCCACCGCCCGACACAGCAATTTCCAAGGAAACCGCCTTGAGCTGTACCGCCGAAAAAGACAACAGCTACTATTGACTTCTCCTGTGTGCTGTACATAGACACGCACGCACACACACACACACACGCGCGCACACATGCACATGTACGTGCTCTCATCAGTCAGACAAGGGCATCTAGCACACACAACCCACACCCACACACGCGTGCGCAGTGTCCAGGTGAATGTGATTGCTCACTTCCTCAGGGCTTTCTTAGAATGAAATCCAGGCTGATGGCTGTCGCTACAATAAAGCCAATTCTGATGGTATACGACCCCATGGGTTGACCAAACACACACACAGTAGAATGTAATATGTTCCTGTTATGAAGGGTACCTTTATTCAAGGCACACTACCCACACTCTACCTGCATTATTGAAATGCAGTCTTAATAATAAATCCACTCTTTCTATTTTACATTCTGACATTTCCCCCCATGTGCGAACTTCCAGCAAACTCTTACAAGAATACTTTAAATTGGTCCCGGTTTTTAGCACCTTGGTTGTGTATTCAGATATGTACAGTAGTGTTGGCGTTGTTACTCAAAAAAAGTAATGTATTACACATTACTTGTTATTTTAAAAAAAAGTAATGCATTCCTTTTCTAATTTACTCCCTGTAGAAAGTAATTTGTTACGCTACCTGTTACATTACTTTTGCGTTACTCCGCAACATCGCCTGAGATGCCTTGTCATGTAATTGCCAGATAACAATTTTACATTAAACCTTACATATGCCCACATATCAGCACAAATCCCTATCTTAATAAGGAGGACTTTCAAGAGCTTGCTTTTATGCTCTTTAATAAAATAGTACCACAAAGCTGACAGCAAAGTCGGTAAAATCCAGCCCAAAGAGCACTTCACAGGCAAATGTTGTGGCAAGAAAAAGGCTCAATTGCAAGTAACTAATTATTTTATTTGTAAATGTAATGTGATTACTGAATTTAGGAACAGTAATGCGTTACATTACTGTGTTACAGACGAATGTAACGTGTTACTTTGTAATGCGTTACCCCCAACACTGGCAGTAGCTAAATCCCCTTGCGGCTCTGCTGATAGCCACATGGACCTGGTGGCTTTTCCATTCTTTGCTGAGTGCCCAGAGAGGGTGCTGTTGGGTGCATTATGGGAGCCGGGCAGCCACAGATTAATTCTGCTTGTACTGTAATTGGATGTCCTATCTCTGAGCAGGACAGGGTTTATATGCAGTGGGGTTTTTTTTTGTCTGCAGGGAAAATAAAACCAGAGTCATAAAGTATTGTAAGAGTTTTATACAGTGATTTATGCTGGCTTTGCCATCGAGAGCCCTGGAAAAAGACATATTACGATATCTGTGGTATATTGAACTGGCGCTTATTGATTTTTTTTGGTTGCTATTGCTCATACGAAATTATTTTTGTGCAGTAGTGCTTCAGTTGTGCGATTCTCTAGTTGTTTTTATTTACTCTGCTCTCTCTGCCCCTCTCTTCCTGCAGATCCCCAGCTCAAGGGTATAGTGACCAGGTTATATTGCAGGCAGGGATACTACTTGCAAATGAACCCCGATGGCTCTCTTGATGGGACCAAGGATGACGGCAGTAATTCCTGTAAGTATTCCTGATTTTTCTCCTTATTAAACTATTGGCATGACAGGTAGAACGCTATGGAGAGGATTCCGATTCTCTTGAGACCAAAAATGGACCATGAACACAAGAGAAAAAAAGATTAAAAAAAAAGTATTATTAGCTTTGTTCTGGCACTGCGTTCTTGGTGCTGCAGGCTAGCTTGTTAATTTGATTTTAGCATTTGATGCTAACGTTATCTTGACACTTTACTCCTGTCACTGTGGATGACACATGACACATCATATCTAATTAAAGATAAAACACAAGGCCATACACACAAGGTGCTGCCTTTATATAGCATACAGAATGTGGCTATCAAGCTATATAGAGTCTGCAGGACTAGGATATTTACAATTCACACCATATATCAGCTAAATAATTAATTATGTACTGTAACTGTATAAATATTAACTATTGCACATAGATTAGCAGTTCCCAGACACAGGGTGTTCTGTGTGGACACCACATACCAATGCAATGGATACATCAACACTTAATTTATTAATTGGGGTACCAACCTTGTCAATACAAATTAACTCAGGGCCAGCAAAGTTTAATACATTGTGCATTCAAGTCAGTCACACACACACCCACACACACACACTCACACACACGCACACACACTTAGTGTCAAAGGCAAACAATAGCCATTACCTAAGGAGTCTGCTGAGACAACAAAGGGGCTATTCAATCTGCCATGCACCACTGGTGGCCCCAATTACAGCTGCTTCAGATAGCTCAGGGTGGTCTGGCTATGCCATGCTACTCACATCCAGTGGTGCTACCATTCATCTCCACAGATTACCCACACACATCTAGCTGGTAGCTATGTTGGGGACGAATAAACACGAGTCATTTGGATGAGTAATTCCACCATAATGTTCTCAGCCATTGCATTCAATGTGCACTTAATGGCTGGTTAAATGTGATGTGATTTGTCTGTGTCTGTATGTTCGCCTGTTCCTGTGTGTGTGTGTGTGTGTGTGTGTGTGTGTATCTTCCAGCTTTGTTCAACCTTATCCCAGTGGGCCTCAGAGTTGTCGCCATTCAGTCTGTGAAGACAGGGTTATACATCGCCATGAACGGGGAGGGCCACCTGTACACATCAGTAAGCATTCTATTCTATTCTACTCTACTCTATTGTTTACATGCAGCGCTGTTGTGCATCACACCGACAGCCACGGTGTCTCTCCCACACACACACACACACACACAAACATTATCCTGCACTGCATTCCATTTAGACCCCTGTGGAGTCAATCAGACTCAATCATAGTTTTTGATTAAATATACCTTATTGTATAGTACCACGCATACGTGTATATTCAATATGCACACAGAGTCACAATTCACACCATATATCAGCTAAACAATTAATTATATACACACAAAAAACAAGAAGCACAGTCGCATTTATTCAAGACTCTCTAATTGTTGTGACAATGTCTAAATGGCTTCCTTTCAACATAATGAACTAGCCATCTGCAGGCTAGACATCCACGGAGGCATTAACGGCTCACACAGTATCCCGCCCATAGAACTATAAAATAGGTAGAAGCAACAACCCCCGTTTGTACCATTGGCATATGTCGAAGACAACCATGGGGGGAAATCTAAGATGGCTCTAGACGCATTTTAAAAGTAAGATTTCAGCAAAGAGAGATCCAGGGCATCAGTTATTGGCTGGTTATAGGCTAGCATATTTAAAAAGAAATATATCATTTCAAGGCAACGATGGAAGGTGTGCTTTCTCTGACATAATCTTAGATATTATGTCTTATATAAAGTTGGAAAAATTACACTAGCAACAACCTATTGGAGAACTTTTATTGACTTTAGATTAACATGGCAGTGAATGAAGAACGTTCCCTTTTGGTATCACCAATGCTCTGCTCCGCCCATAGTGGTATTCAAGGCAGAATCGAATGTTGATCCCCTGGTGCAACCCCATCCTCTCCTGGCTAGCCAAACCAGATGGCGGGGAGGAACATTCCCAACACTTTCGCTTTGGGCATGGGAATATCTATCAGATATCACTCTTAATTTCCCTCCTGTCCCAGGGTTCCTGTTTTCTTCACTGTGGAGAGTTGGAATTGCTATTTGCCTCCATATCCCTCCCTGTCTTTACTTAGCTGCGATAGAGATGCACTCCTGCTGCTGTGCAATGCACTGGCATTCCAGTGTAATTCAACAAGGCTCCGCTTGACTGAAGCCATGAAATTAATTTTAGTTAAGCGGGATTGACCTAGAAAAGCTTTGCATTGTGTAAAGGAAAAGCACTATAGGGATTTGGAGTATATATACTTTGTGATTTCTCCATGCCACTTCACTGGGAGAGGGTTTTAGCAGCCAACGAAGACTTGATCCGTCAGATGTCTCTGTACAGTCCCACCATAACAATTAACTATTTGCAGTAGCAGTGTGCCAGGAAGGTGCAGCTCTATTCGTGAATTGTAATTTTCATAGCCTAGTTTTATCAATCGCAATTTCATTGTGGTGAACTTAAAGTGGTTACATTTATTTGTTGCCTTAATTTTTCCATGTTCTGATCTGAAATAACCTTTGATCCAAACAGACTGGCGGTACAGTTTTTGCTAGAAGTAGCTCCACTCAGCCGAGGCAAAACACAAATTCTGCTGAGATATTCGGCATATATTTACCCTAGATACGAAAATAAGCAAAATATGAGGTATATCCTGCACCGATATCTCACACCACGCCTTATCATATAGCGGATCGTGAACACACAAACACTACAACACTACAAACAGAGGTTCCAAACAAATTTTATTTTCCAGCGTGCACTCCACTATTTTGGTGGTGTTCTGGAGCATTATGAAGTGATGGTAGGAGTAAAGTGGCTCTCTTTAGACTGGTCAGAGTGGACCTGCTCTTTCCACACAGTTTGACACGGCGGCACTTCTATTCAGCCAGCTCTCCGTCTCCATTTGGAGCTTATTTTCGTACTAATGGAGCCTCTGATCAGACCTCACCATCCCACCACCCACTCACAGCCCCTCTGTGTTCTCTGTCTCAATTACTCCGGTAATGGCAGCCGGCAAAATCACACGTCTTCATCCTCCTCTTCCTCCTCACCCCCCCACTTCCCCCATCTCTTCTCTTATGTCCTCCTCCTCCTCTGAAAGCAGGATACAAGCGTCACTGCTATTACTGTGCTTTCTTCTTTTGCTAGTAAGATGGCACACTCACCTTTTCCACCCATTAGGTGTATTTGATTACAGTGCACTTAGAGTTATTTATTTATTACTTTTTTTAAATAACACAGAGATTAAGTAAAAGTACAGGCCCATGGTGTTTCATAGGGTCACAGAGCGTACAAAGGAATCTCCCCGACTAAGTCCCCGACTAAGAATTTATATAGTCGAATTTGATTCGTCCTGCCTATAGTCGACTGATCGTTGAATCATGTTTTTATTGATCCATAATATTTATATGGGGATGGGGGGAAACTGGCCGACCTTAGTGCATTTTAGTATGTCTGGTAGGCTACTCATGTCAGAATACCACAGGCATATCAATGAGTCAGATGAACGGCTATCTACTGTATACATTAAAGAGAGAATATCACGATAATCAGTGTTGTGCCTGAACGCGTTCATTGAACGATAGTTCATGAACTCGTTCATATTTTGGGCGAACGTGAACTGA
>JAOEHI010000014.1:774741-791776 GCA_025447815.1 Percopsis transmontana
GGCTAATCCCTGGCAGGTGCGCAATCCTGACGGGAGACCCGTAGCGTGCACGAGCGTGTGCACGCCGATCGTGACAGTTTGTCTTGTTTAATACCTGTGGCCTATATATTAGCAAAGACATCGAAGTAATCCTAAATCTTTATTTATTGGGTGGTCCTCTTCAGTGCAAAAAGGTGACTTCGCTGTCAAAGTGAGACACAATTTTACTGTATCTTGATATGTGGCATATAATAATAGAAAGTTATGTAATGCTTTGTAGATGTTACAATTCCAGATGGCACAAAGAAGAGTGACAAGACCATACCTACAGTATAGTATTGTGATATACAGTAGGCATATTGATTAAATCACATCCAAGACATATAACGTCTTTAGAGAAATCCTATATTTTAGAAATCATTCATTAATGTATTGGGTATAAATGATGCTGGGGTTGATGAAGCAGCAGCTCGAGGCTCGAGCCTACCACTGTTACTATGACGATCTGCGCGCGCCTTCTCTGCATCTGCTGGTGTTGCTGATGTGATTGCCGCTTGCGCGCGCTCCCGCGCACAACCCCGTGATCACAACACACCGGAAAACAGCTGATGTGATGAACAGGACGACACATAAACGATAAGGAAAATACATATCGTATACGTAAGTAATTCGCATTCATTTTATTGTTCTGCTGCCCTTTCCTTTCGTTTATTTCGACCGGAGGCATTTATCTTGATGATGCGCGAGGCGGCTTCTGTGCTTGTGCTTCCGTTTTCCAGGAAGTGAAGTCTTCACGCGCCGGGGTGTTGTGCAGGCCTTTATCCTAATGAGTCATGTATCATGCTTTGGTAGCACTGTAGCGTTCTATTGCGTGGTGGCTACGCGTCCTTTAGCTTCGTGTAGAGATGGCTGTTTATTTCTATTGGCAAATCTGAGGTGTGTCTTTCTTTTTTTCTGTTTAATGTACAGTAGCACCTAGCTCCCATCCGTTTCCATAGTAACCTTGACACGGCCGATGTAATTCGTTCCGTTTATTCGTTCAGTTCGATGGTATTGTGATGGGAGTAGGTTTTGTTGTGTCATCAATTACGCTAACGTTATGCCTCTCAGATTCAGGTTGTTTGTGTTAAGATTTTTAGTCTACCATCATCTCAAATGTATAAACTGTTTTGTCTGAAGGTGTCCACCATTAGGCCTTTACATGTCTTGTGTAAGCTAATGTTTATTTGTTCTAAAGGTTATAGGCTAACTTTACTATCATGGAAAAGGTTTGCCTACCTTAGTCAACGTTATCTGTAGATATTGCCATCATTTTTTAATTATGTATTAACAGTATGTTACAGACACAATTAAATACCTGGGACACTCCTAGAACTTATAAATGAGGTTCATGATTTTCATTTTACGACACACAAATCGCCCTACTATAAACACCGAAAACAACCTTCTACTACAAGTCTACAAACTGGTATTAATCTACGTTTTGACTTTCAAAGGGCTTTATTGATAATCCTCATTTATTTGTGACTGTGGAAGACATTGTGTTGTCTGCTAATGTCCTGCACTGGGCAAGAAATGTGCATTTTCAGAAGTGGCCATACAGTTCAGTTGGTCAGACAAGCAAGGCGGTGGGGTTGAATATGTGTGAATTCTTAAATATAAAGAAATCAAGGAGCTATCCATAGATACAAAAGTGATGCCTACTGTACCTGGTGATATAATACAATACAGAAGCATATTAAGGGTACTGTATACTGATATTTGCAGAGTGAAATATGAACTCTTAGAAAGAAAGAATGAGTTTTACAGTAGTTAAAGCTAACAGACATTCACAATTACAATTCATCTGCCCAGTGATTGCATCCTGCCTGCAGGAATATGTCCTCTCTCCAAATGGGAAACTAATTGCGGCCTTGTCATCTTACTCCCACATTATAGCACTTACACCCTGTCATTTTGTTTTCACTCTTCCTCAAATCTCTACCAGCATATGCTAAGTGTAGCAATTACGTGGTAAATTGCTTCTGACTACGTAGGGTTTAGGGTATGTAGGACCACTTTTTTTTCTTTTCTTGAAGCGTGCATAAAAGGAAATACAAAGAGCAAGGCTATTACGTTTGTCTATCTTAACAAACTATCCATGTGAGATTCAAAACTTTTTTTTCTTCTCCCCCATAAGATTCTTAAAGTGAATTTAATTTGCGCTGATGGCAAGACGTTCTACTTGCTCTGTGATCGTGTTAGCTCTTTTATAAAAATAAATAAAAAGTTTGTTTTATTCAGGGAAGGGATTTCTCCGATCATAATTTAGTTGTACATAGAGCAGTTGTACATAGAAGTTGTGAAATCCGGTATGTATTATTTTCATATACCGTAGAAGCAAGGTTTTATCTATTGAAGCATTTTGTATTTGATAAATCTGATAATGCACTGAACCACGGTGACAATCCATTCTTTATTATAGGATCTGTGAGTATCGTGCCTGTCGCTATTGGTCGATTCGTGCCCCTATCTATTCTTCTTCATTGTTCTCTTGACTGCTACCGCTCACTGACAGCTGCCCTCGGACCTCGGAGTCTATAGGACCGCCTGTCTCTCTCTCATCTCTGGTTGGTCTTCCCACCCCTCTGTGACCTGGGGATGAACGCACCAATGAGGAGCCTCACAGTGAGTTCTGTGGTCCTATCCTCTACCCCATCTCCTTCCCCAACACCTCGGCCACTCACTCGCGCATATATGCCTCGGTGTCAGATGTTGTGGACGTTCCTGTCTCTACTGTAGATGTTGGTAGTGTACTGCAAACCATATATGCCATGATGTTGACTAACTGTTGTGTGTTATTTGCAGGGTATGCCTGATCGCATGTTATGTGCAGTGCTGGAGCAATTTCAGCTTTACTTTTCCCTTTGGTATGTGCGCTTTGTCTCCATTGAGGGTCATTTCTTCTTGTGTTCTTGTGTTTAAACGGCCTAAAAACCTTTATTTTTTTCTTTGTTTTGAACCTACACACACACACACATACACTCACACAGACACATTTACAGACACACACAGACTTCCACACACTGTACATAAGGTTGTACAGCACTGCCTACTGGTGCCTGTGTGCCCAGTAAAGTGAAAATCATGTGTGATGATCTTCACTAATGGTAAGTTAGTAAAGCTGTTCCAGTGTGAATACACTTGTCCTGTGTCCCATTTGTTGCCATGTTGTCTATCATGGGTGCCATTTCAACAATGCAACACCATGTTGGATTTGAAATCCCTGTTCTGGCCATTCAAGTCTGGGTAGTTTATGTGCACAGTACACAGTACAGTGTAATGCTAACACCACTCTGGAAGGCATTATTACAAATCTATTAAATGTCCTCCTTGTGAAGGTCATCCAAATGGCTGCACGCCGCTATGCATTTGAAATGCACCAAACTAAGCTAATATAGGGTTGTAATTAATGGCATAGCTGTGAATGCTCAGACTTGGACGCCACCAGAGTGCTCTGCTGTTCTGCTGTTAGCTTTGGTCACTGTGTGGTCCCCATGTCTCTGTCAGATCCACTCTCTGTATAGCACGGCTAGCCCAAGCATGCTGAAGAGGAAACAGAGCTCGCGGGTCGAGGCCCAGCCCATGACCGATTTTGGGCCGGACGAGACCCTCACAGACAGCGCTGACATCTTCTGGATCAACAAGCCAGTGAGTGTGCTTACAGTATCTGAGACAGTTGATTTCCAATGCGTCAGTCTTTCTCCATCTGAGTCTCCTGTCAAAATTGCCAGTAGCACATGCTAGTATGAATAACTAGTTCTGTTCTCACTTCAGATATTCAGAATTTCAAAACCATGTTCTGTCAAATGTAGCATCATAAAGGTGCAGGTATTTTAAATACACCTTTTTTAGGCATGGTGTGTAGTGTATACATGCTTGACATCTCACAGTTTCAGTACTCTATTCAGCAATGGTCCCACCACCATGCTTGAAGACACACCCAAGTGGCACGAACCAAACACGCCTTCTAACCTTGCTCTACCTAACCTTCTTGTGGCCAAAAATGTCCCTCATTTACGCCCCAGTAGTTAAAGTAAACCGATGGGGGATTTCCTTTTCTTCCTGTGTGTTCAGTGGGTGCATTCCCTGCTGCGGGCCTGCGCCATCATCAGTGTCATTTCGGTGTGCATGAATACTCCCAAGACGTTCGAGCACTACCCTCCGCTACAGTATGTCACCTTCACATTGGACACCATGCTCATGTTCCTCTACACCGCGGAGATGATCGCCAAGATGCACATCAGAGGAATCATCAAGGTACTGTCCCCTTCTCCTACCCGCGTATTGTTGCAGAAGAAGAAGAAGAACAATCATTCATTTGGCAAGATGCTTTTATCCAAAGCGACTTACAGTTACATGCTGCTATTACATGGAGGAGGTAGGGGTTAGGCATCTTGCTCAAGGATGCTTACAGGTAGGCCAGTTCTGGGTCTCGAACCCACGACCTCCCTGCTGGGAGTCCAACACCTAGACCACTAGGCTATCCTGCCCCAAATATGTTTGGTTTCGTTCCATCTAATGTGGTTTCTGTCCTGACTTGTTTTGTACCACAAAAATCAATAAGACCCACACATCTCCAGACACTGTTATGCGAACAATTTAAGTCTTAAAATATCTCCCATGTTTGTTTTGTTTTGTAAAAGCTAGAAATAATAGAAAAGCCATTTCCAGTGTAATTGCAGTTGATAGAAAATCTATACATTATTTTTTGTCAACAAGCGACGATTACGAAATTTCTAACTCAACATAGAGAATGTGTCAGCAAGGTTTCTCCTGCTTTTTCTCAATGACATACAGTACACCCTTTTTTAATGGCCTTTCATCATCTTGGTTCTGAATTATTTATACAAAGGGCTGCTTTTTGAACACCCCTAAGCTTCATTCAACATAAAGCAAACATTTTTCTTGGGATATAGGTTGTGATCTGTCAACACAGTTTGAATAAGAGCCAGAATGCACAAAATACTTATTACTGTGCATTTAACATGTGGTTCACCTTGATGGTAATATAGCTTGATAAACACATGAAAGCTCTAATTGTACTAGCTAGTTTCTATATGCCAACCTGAGGCTTATATGCTGTAGCACTATAGTGTGAAAACAAATCCAACCCTTATTTCTGAAGTGCTCCTATTTGCAGCCTTTCAGCCAATGGAAGATTGACCCCTTAAGAGTTTATAATAGATCTCCGAAGTGGTAATCAAGTATGTCTATGTTGTTGGCCCCTTGGCCTTGTAACTCTGTCTTGCTTAAGCTGTTCATTCATTACTGGTCCTGTTTATCATCATGCAAATCTGTCTTGAGCCATTCTAAGCCCCTCCCCCTTTTTGCTCTGCCCTCCAAGTTGAGCAAGCTTGGAATCTGGAAGAATCTCGGTTAACTTTCCCTATCATGCTATGTGCTAGCTCGTCTGTGTTGACAAGAAAATGTTTTAAAGATGGTTAAAAGATGTGGAAAATATTTATTTTCAGCGAATCTCATAAGTAAACCAATAATGTTCTCTTGAAACAGTTTGTGTTGTGTAAAATGTTTTTTTTATTTTTTTTTATTTTTATTTTTTTTAAATTTTAATTTTAAATTACGAACAGTAATAAAGTAGGACGGGACTTAGGATGAGTCAATTGAGTATCTGTGGTCATTGTCTCTTTATATGTGCTTTAGGAGTACTGTTCTGTTAACCAGCGGGAATCAGCTTGTTTTTTTTATTATCAAAATATTTCCTCCATGCACAATCCAAGGTAAGATTAATATGGCTCAGCTTTCTCCTAATGTCTCTGTATGTCTTCTTCTTACTGTATTCTGTCCAGGGGGATAACTCCTATTTGAAGGACCGCTGGTGCGTGTTTGATGGATTCATGGTGTTCTTCATCTGGGTGTCCCTGGTGCTGCAGGTCTGTATCGCACCACTATGTTTAGAAGCTATTATGAGCACCTTAAGGCCATGAAGCGGCCTCGTTAATCACCCGGCGCTCTTCATTTCAGGTGTTTGAGCTTGCAGACCTCGTCGATCAGATGTCTCCCTGGGGGATGTTGAGGATCCCCAGAGCGCTCATTATGATCCGGGCCTTCAGGATCTACTTCCGTTTTGAACTTCCCCGCTCGCGCATCACCAACATCCTAAAGTATTACGCTACAGTGACATTACTTATCACACTATAGCGTTACTTAGCATCGCATTGCTAAATAATGCTTATATGTTTTATTTTTTTGATTTCTACTTCAAATAAACTAGAAATCACTTTTCTGCTCTGACGTAGACTTAAAATGCTCATGTTTGTTTATGACCAAGTACCGACCCCCACTTTAAGAAACCACTGATGTATTCAAACCAAATGCACTATAGGCAGTTATAACTATAGTCTATAGGCCTTCTTACCTTCCTTTAAACATGACTGTCTGTGTCTAGCTGTCTGTGTTAATAAGATATTAAATCTAGGTCGGAAACACCAAACCTCACTTTGCTTTGTCTGTCTCTAGGCGGTCAGGTGAACAGATCTGGAGTGTGTCTATTTTCCTGCTGTTTTTTCTGCTCCTCTATGGAATTCTGGGAGTTCAAATGTTTGGAACATTCAACTATCACTGTGTGACCAACGAGACGGAAAATGGGTATATATACACGTATAATTTGAATAACCTAACAGTAGACTATATAGATATGTTAAAACATATTGGGCCCTAGTTTCCGGGTCGAGACGCAAGCGGAGGCGCACGGCGCAAGTATACGGCGCAAGTCGATCAAAGGTGTGGCTTTTTTGCTAATATTTGGATATGTGGCAGTAATCTGGCGCAGTTTTAAAAGGGTTGGATTAAAATGAATAATTTTTCTGTCTATAGTGGTGGGGGCGTGGGTGGGTGTCTTTAATTACGGCCAATCAAATCAGATCCTCATTCCCTTTCTGTCATGGTGTACTGCCAATTTCTTTATGGACAGCAAAAGTCTTTTCTGCGCATTATATGTACACAGCAGGAGACCTTAAATATTTGTGATCATGGATCAATTAGCCTAGGCAATCAGTTGGTCCTTTCAGGTTGAATGAGGTTAATTGAAATATTCAAATCCCCATCACCATGTTGTTTTCCATGAGTAATGACGCACAGTTGCTCTTTTACTGTATATTGGAAGACAATGATACACATGCATATTTTTGGTTTTGTGATTAAATAGGTTAAGGACAGTAGTCATTAGTTAAATTATTCACGGTTAAATAGGCCAACATAACATACACGCCCATTTTGGTGCAAGTGATGTCAAGTCATGGCAAGCCGGGAAATTAGCAAACACCCAGGTGAGAGAAAAACATTGCAGCCAACGAAATTGTTACTACGTCTGCGTTTGTGCTACCGCCGATGTTGCACCGTCTGGAAACTAGAGTCCATTCTTTTTTTATTAAAGACCTACATTAACTGTGTAAAACTATTTGTATATTTACTTAAGAATAGGTCACTCATCATTTATGCTTTGCTATTAAGATTACAGTAGTTTTACAGTAGTAATTTTTGGTCATAGTATTGTTTCTCATAAGCTATTAAAAATTACACAGTATTATTTTTAAATCTTTTGAATGGGATTCAACAGTCCCTCAGTGTGGAAGCTATATCAATATATTGTATTGAGGAGATGCAGCGTATGTGTACGTATACTGTATGTGTTGTCTTTTAGAGGAAGCATATGTGTGCATATTCATCTGTGTTGATTTAAGAAAGATGTTTATTATTCTGCCGTGCATGGTGAGAAGGCGATGAGGGGAGAGGAAGCCCTTGGGAAAACAAAAGAATGCCGTGTGTGTGTGTGTGTGTGGGCGGGTCGTTTAGAGCGACTTGCTGCAGCAAATGTGAGTACTAATCACAATAATTACCATTTCCTGCATTGTTTGGGCTTTGTGTTGAAGCTCTTTCCTGCTCAACAAGCCTGCCCTAAATCTGTCTATCTCCCTCATTGATGAGTGCCCTGACACCCCAGCAACATCGTTGACATATGTTGACACTTGCTACAACCCCAATTCTGAAAAAAGTTGTGACAGTATGGAAAATGCTAATAATAACTTTCTTTAAATATCTTTAAATTCTGTTCACCCTGTACTACATTGGAAACCCTATACCTACACATTATTTGATGTTTTACCTTGTGAGTTGAATTGATTAATGAAAATATACACTTGTTTTAAATCTGATGACTGCAACACACTCCAAAAAAGTTGGGACAGTTTAGTGTTTACTGCTGTATAACATCATATTTCGTTTAGTTACACTTATTAAGTGTTTGGGCACTGAAGACACCTGTTTGTGAAGGTTAGAGAAAGTGTGGTGTATTATAAAGCACAAAATATGTCAACGAAGGCCCCGTACAATTGTGCACTTGAAGACCTGACTAATACTTAAAAGTGCACATTGAATAAGTGTAACTACAAGAAATATGATGTTATACAGTGGTAAACACTCAACTGTCCCAACTATTTTGGAGCGTTGCAGTCATCAGATTTGAAGTGTATATTTATACTAAACAATTAGATTTACAAGGTAAAACATGACATAATGTGTTGTTGTAGGGTTTCCAAACAGAGTGAGTAGAATTTACAAATGTTTCCTTTTTGTTTTTATTATCAGTTTCCACACTGTCCTAACTTTTTTCAGAATTGGGGTTGTAATAGCAAATATATAACAGTTCTAAAAATATCCTTCTCCGGCACCTCAAAGGTAGCACGGCTTCTGTGTGTGTGCGATTTTGTCAGCTTCTAAATTCTCCCATATAATACGTTCTTTTGATGGGGTATTTTAGAAATCTGTCACACAAGCCCCTGTATATCTATAAGCTATGTACCCTTGGGACAATGGCACAGCTCACACACAGGGAATTTAAATGAGCAGGGAGTTTGATGGGTACAGATATTTATTTCAGTTGAACGGGATCTAGGACTTTAAGCAAGGTATTGCCAGTGTTTCAAGTTTATTCCTACTGTCTTTGCCATTCTTTGCACATATATAAAAGATATGATAGAGCTACAGGACAATCACTCTATGTCACTGAGTTTGGTTATCATTAGCTATTTACCCCTAAATTAATGAATACTATACTGCAGTATCTGTATTACTGTCATTTTGTACAAAGACATCTACCTCCATGTGCTGAACTCACTGATTAATGGATCATGTGTTATATGAAGATTGTGACTGCAGCCAATCTTTACAATTTCTTAGGGCTTTTCACTGTATTAATTTCAATGAATTTCCAATATATTCTGCAAACTTATGATTAATTCCAAATTTCCAACATGTTTGCTTTCATGTTTGACTCAGGAAATTATCCATTTCATAGTGTTCATAAACCTCCCGCCTCTCATTTAGGGCTTCATTTATCAGCCCTTCGTTATGAAGAAAGGTGATTTCTTTGATAAGGCACATTGGCATTAGCCATTATCCAGCCCAGTATAATTAGCTGTATCAGGATTCACCACTATGCCTGTGATTGCCCTTTGTGATACTGCAATAAATTATCCCTTCTCATCCTGTACCCCTTAATAAACAATTAGGATGAATGTCTGGCCGGCCAATTTGAAGGCATTCATTTTCATTAGAGAAATCATGCCTCTGTTGGAAGAACACCTGTGGCTGAAAGACACTGGGACCGGCACAGAGGGTGTGGGGGAAAGTCTATTTATGTGTGTGTGTGTGTGTGTGTGTGTTTGATGAGATTTATTTATATATATATATAATGTTTTTTTTTTTATACAATTTTTTTTTATACAAAACCCAGGGATGATAATTACAATTAGCATTGACAGAGTTATGATTCCATAACCAGGCTTTGACCTTGTTTTGACCTTGACACAAAAAAAGACCTGTACCGATATATGCTTTAAAAAAAATCTTTTACAAAGTACTTTTGGGCTCACATTATTAGTTTCTCTTCTTAATTGAGTCTAGCATCTAGCATGGCACCTGTTCTTGAGTCAGTGTTTTTCCCTGTGACCAGGACTGTGACGTGGAACAGCCTGGCCATTCCAGACACACACTGTTCCCCACACGGGGAAGGCTATCAGTGTCCACAGGGCTTCAAATGCTCGGACCTGGAAAAGCTGGGCCTTAGCAGGCAAGAGCTAGGCTACAGTGGCTTCAATGAGCTTGGTAGGAACTGTACACACACACACACACACACACACACACACACACACATCTGCATCGACATGGACAGACATCATCATCATATAGTGGCCTGAGTGTTCAGACTCCCAGCCAGAAGGTCATGGTGTGAGCCCCGCAGTTGGCCAACCTGTAAGCATCCTTGTGTATCCTTCTGCATAAATACAATATGCTAACACTAACATCATATTGGGTGCTTCGTTTTATTGGCGTAATGATTTAGATACATTGGACTATTCAGGTTTACAGTGTACCACAGTTTAACCACACGGTAGCAGCAAATACAGCAGTACAGTACTTAGTCCATTTCTGCATACGCTGCATATGCATACATAAGACATAAGACATAATACATAAAACACACCTCACGGAGAATGCACTCATAGCTATTGGTTGTGAGGAAGACGGACAAACAAATTCACACATTGTAAATGCATGCATTCCTCCTACACATGCACATATTACACACGCACACTTGGTAGCAGTAAACATTAATGTCCCCATAATATTCCATATCAATTGATATGACAGCATAGTGTGTCTTTATTTAGTGTGAAGCCGAGCCACTTAACAGCCCGCTGTATTTCTATCAGCTGAATGGTGCTTAAATCCAGTGTCGGTACACAGTGCAGTGGCTCTAAGCTTTAAATTGCTATGAAGAAGAGCGAAGGCTTAGGGACATTGCATGGGGCATACCTCGGTACAGACTTAGACAGGCTGGACTCCCATGTAATTCATACTATGCACATCCAAGACATGTTTTTTTTTTTCCCCTGTGGTACATTAGTGTTCATTTCATGTCTGTGTACAATTATAAAGGTTCATATGTGACGCCGTTTTGTTTATTCCATGTCATGACATCATTTATCATGTTGACATTGTGCAGAGAGTGGGTTCTCATATACTTGTATTTTGTAATTTTCTCTATTCTGTCGCTATATTACAAAACTAGCTGGTTGCTTTGTTCTTGGTTCTTTTCGTTCAACTTTGTGTGTTGACAGCCAACATTCCAAGTAATATATATTTTTTCATACCGAATAAAATATTAATAAATATGCAGCCTGTCCTGGCTTGAGGTGTTTCTATGGATCATTTTCATGATAACGGTTTTAATACGGTCTCCTTTCCAAAATAGTTCTGTGCATGCGACGCGGCCCGTGTCCAAGTGTTGAAAGCACGTCTCAGCCACATCCCCACAAGTGCCGTGCTGGATATTCAAAACCGTTACAGCCCCCACAGTTAAATATCCCCTACTTTAAGAAGACTGAGTGGTATTCCCTCCTACGTGCAGTCCTCTCCCTTTTTTAGTTATTTTGCTAATGCACATGCTCGTGTCTTTTGCAGCGCCACAGCAAACCACACACCATAATATATTCTCTTATTCTCTTCTCTTTTAAATGGTAAATGAATCAGAATAAGCGAGTCATCAGAGGCTGTTGTGTTTTAGTTTAATTAGCCTCCCCGAAAATGTCGGGTCTCTGTAGCCCGCAGATTGTGAAGTCACACAGGTGGGGCTTCTCTCTTTGCGCAGGTTGTCAGGACGTGCTTTCATTACAGATGAAAAGGGAGCGCGAAAAGCACCACCTGAGGGGAGCCACGTTAATTGGCGTGAGGCTTGCAGACGCCTCTTGAGCAAAGGATCGGATCGGGTCGTTCATTTCAAACAGGAATTCAGTTTTTTTTCGTCTGTCTGTCTGTCTGTCTGTCTCTCTTCTGTCAGGCACCAGTATATTCACTGTGTACGAGGCCGCGTCCCAGGAGGGCTGGGTATTCCTCATGTATCGAGCCATCGACAGTTTCCCTCGCTGGCGCTCCTATTTCTACTTCATAACTCTCATCTTCTTCCTGGCATGGCTTGTGAAGGTTAGCGCCAGACCCGGTCTAGTTAACACCACACTAGCTTCTCTTCTCCACCCGGTGGGGTGGGACGCGGGGCGCAGGTCCCGGTGCTCTGACGAATCGTCCCTCTCCTCTCGTTAGAGGAACACTGATGTCCGGCTAATGAGCGAGGGAGTGTGGTCCTGGTGTTAGAGGCTCAATGAGTCACCCCTGCTTGATTTCTCCCCCCCACTCCCCCAGAATGTCTTCATTGCCGTCATCATCGAGACGTTCGCTGAGATCAGAGTGCAGTTCCAGCAGATGTGGGGATCGAGGAGCAGCACCACTTCTACAGCCACTACACAGGTACATCACTCACGTTGGGATGCTTTATTTGAATTCACCAATTACGTTAAGTGTTTTGGAACACTTTGTGATGCAAGTAGCAACGTCTCCTCCACACTACCAGGCTACCTGTGACTGCTGAAACAATGAGCAATTTTCTGCTAGCTGCTTGGCTCTTCTCTTGGGCATGCCTGCAATCTGCAGACCCCACACAATTAGCTGATGTACATGTCCTAGACTACCAAATATCTGTACCCGGGAGCCTATATGTGTGTGGCTAGTGGCTGGTACTTCAGCATATGGATAGCCTACTTCTAAAACAAGCACCTCTCCTAAGACAAAGACAATATCCACCCAGCACGGGAGTGTTTACATTACAAAGTTGGATGTCTGATCATGTGCAGAATGTAGCTATTAGCTGTTCCATTAATTCTAGAAGCACACATACACACCAAACCCCTCAGATGCACGTACTGTATGCAGAAATGCATGCATACTCACATGTACATGTACATACACGCTCGCACATGCGCAAACACAAACACACAAATTCAACAAAACAAATGCACATATACACAGAAATGCAGACAAACAGATACAGACGTGTGTGTGCGTGTGTGTGTGTGTGTGTGTGTGTGTGTGTGTGTGTGTAAGAAATGGCACTGCTGTAAAAGTTGGCTCAATATCCTGGCAGGGAAAACCAGGCTTGGCGTGGCAGACTGTACCCTAGGCTCGTAAGAGTTTTGCCACTGTCTTGGACATGGAAATAATCTCGAAAATGATGTAGATTAGAGGCTAAATGCATATTTTCTTTGTCCAAGCTGGTCAGAGATAGTTTATGGGTTATAATACTATAACTATACAACTTCTGAAAGGCTGCTTTTTTCCGTGCTCGGCGTTATATAATATAAGAAAATATACATCTTCAAAGAGCTATTTTCTAACAAGGTGTGAGAGGCATGGTTGAAGTGGAAATCTGTTTGTTCTGTTTAAAATTAGAATAAAATAAGTGTCTTTGCTAGTTTCAGACAGACACAGTAGTAATTTTCCCGTCCAGCGCCCACGTTGTTTAATAGCCAATGCACTTGCGCCCGTCTGAGCGCCTGTGGGCACGGCTGTATTCAGTAAAGGGAGGGACCCGCCATTGACCAGTCGCTGTGCTTACAACAACTTGGACCTGGCTGCAGTTCATGCACATATTCTGTACAAACAGTGCATGAACCTAACAGTAAGCCAAAATAAATGTATTTTTGAGCTGGCGAAGGAGCTAGGTGCGCATCAGAAAATGACAAAGGCCGCGGGGGCAATAGCACATTTGCCCCCCCTCCCCTCCCCGCCTGCAAAACGGAGACAGTGTCAAGCCGGCATATGTTCAGGGAACAAAACTTTTGAAATCTGCCAGGCAATTTTAGCGACTTGTCATTGGCACTAAGAAGGCACCAAAGATGTGCTTGCAATGTTGATAAAGATGGTCAGTTTTGAAAATGACTCATGAGGCGGTCGGGGGTACCCCATGTACACAGGCACCAGGCACAACCAAATAAATGTATGCATTCTGAGCTCAATGCATCATACAGTTTCAACTGATAATGACACAAAGAAACAACTACAATATCACTAAGTGAAAATATCTCATGAGGCAGTTGAGGGGGAACTTTGGACTATTGTGCTGTCGCTCGAAAATCTCTCCTCCTGAAATAGAAACACAGCATAACACAAGGTCTACTAAATAGCACAAATAGTATTTTGTTATGTATTTAGCAGCCTACGTTTTCATGTAGGTCTATATTTCATTTTTTTCTGTAAATAATCAACACACTCCATACAGCTGGAGTACAAGTTTTCTTTTTCCTTTTTTTGTGTGCTGTAATTCAGTTTCAATAAATGTTAAAAATGCATCCCCTCTCTCATGTAGTATTTATTACACACCAGACTCTGTGTTTTCAGGGAAGAAAATGTATGACAAATGCCAACATGTAAGCCAAATAGCCTACACTAGAGATGCTTTTGAATGTCAATAATGCGACTTGCAAAACATTACATTGAAGGGAACTTTTGTAGTATAAAGTCAAATCAGTGCCAGTATTGTGTCTTGTGTGCTTGTGGAAAAAAATTAAAGTGTGCAAAAACGGTTTGTAGTTGCAAACATTTTTTGAAGTTAACGGTTTGCCCTAATGCACTTTTCACACATTTGCTAGCACTATAAGCTATAAATTGAATTATGGTGAAGGGAACTTTTGAGTTAGGAGGGTGTTTGGGATAGAAATAGCGCTGCAAACGGCTCTGTGACTACCTCCGCTGCTTGGCACATAGAATTACCTAAAGACCCCAAAAGTTCACGCACTTTCACTTTGTGTAGGAGCAGATCAGTTTCCTCTGGAGAAAAGAGCTCTTTCTTACTACTTGGCAAATGCGCCATTATGACAGCAATATGCAAAGGTGCAAGCACACCTGGCTTTTAAAGGGAATGGGAGATGACACACTGATTAGTTTATTGCATGTTATGCGCAAAATTAATAATCAAGAGACTATGTACTACTATTTTGAACCATGCGCCTGGCGCTCCGATCATTTTTTCCCCCGTTAAACTAGCAAAAGTGGATTTGGACATGCCCTAAATGCACTTGCGCCATGGGCTTTAGACTGTGTGCTTAGATCGTTAAAATAGGGCGCTAATGTAGACCCTCCATTCTCATCTCCAAAATACCAACCTCAAACACAACGAAATAGATGTCAAAATCTATTAAGATGACGATATGACAGATTTTTTTCTTACCGCGGTAAAAAAGCAACATATAACAACTGTGGTTACCCGTGAGTAAAATGTATTAAAAAAAAACTTTCATTACTTGCCGGTCAAAATGTCCGGTAATAATAAACCGGACATTTGCGTTTTGACAGTAAAATAGGTTTTCTGAACTTCCTTAATAATCAACAGGATAAAAATATCCACAAAAAACGGGAGCCTACTTACATTTCCAAAAGGTACAAATATAAACTAAGAAATGAACCTAAGTGAACTGAACTACAAGGAGCTGGTCAGGTTGGGAGTTGTGAACAGAGGTTGTCATCTGCAAGCAGCTTGACAGGATACACCCCAATTAGCTGCAGGCACTTTCCTTAGCGAATCAGCCGATCAGGATCAGCCACTGACATGACGTGATAACACTCACAGTAACACCCCACACCAATTAAAAATTGATAGAATTTACTTTATGATGCCTTTTTTTTTTATATTCAAATGTGACAAAGTAACATTTTCTGACATTAAACTAATTTATTCAGACCTTTTCACATAAATCAGATTAGAGATGCTCCAAAATGAGCACTGGAAACAATTTTTCTCATGCCAGAAATTTCTGTCCTTATATAAGTTCTGCCAGATGGTGCCACTGGCAAGCAAAAGATATAGCGCCACGACCTTGAAAACATTTCATGTTTGCCTTTTTAATATCTCATTAAATTATAATCACATTGCCATGCCCCAATCTTTATCTTAGAGGGGGAAGCCGTAATTAGCTAGAGCGTGACACTTAACTGTCAGTCACAGTAGCGGATAAATTGTGGCTCTTTCCCCTGGTGTCTTAAGGAGAACCAAGGTTGGTTGAATGTGCTCCTAAGAGACAAGAGCCTCTTCTGTCTTCGGTGTGACTCTATTGTCTCTGGATAGACTTGGTGAATGGGCTTTAAAACCTAAGTGTGGAATAAATCCGCTCTTGCTTAATGGTGCCAGGATTTTTGTCATTGTCTATTAATGAGGACATACAGTAGAAGATAAACTTAAGCTAGTGTGAACTTGAGTCTTAGATTGATGCGTTCTCTGGACCGGTTTGGCTTGTGTGCAGTGGGATGGTGCCAGTCCCTGCTCATGACATTCTCTGTGTCCTCGAAGACATATTACTAAATAATGAAAGAAACTGACAGTATCAGGAAGATAGCTATGATTAGTAAAATAATAACCAAAATATGGTATTCAAGTACAAGAGAATGCTGAATGTTCGTCTGAGCCAAAAGCTAGCGTTTTGCATTTGGCAACATAGGCTTGCCTCACAATGTGTTTAATTCATTATATAGTATGTCGATATTCGGAATAATAGTGAAACATATTGTGCTATTATTGACAATAGGTGTCACTGTCACTGTTGGGCCAAACTATTCACTGGAATCAGTCAGGGTCCAACTTGTCCACACAGCTGCCTGTTCCAGAGCACTGCCATTGCCAAGGTATCGCTCTGACAACTGTGGTCCTGCTGGGTTTAGACCACTGGAATGGGAGGAGTCACTGTAGATCAGAATCAGAATCAAATTTTATGTTTGTGTGTGATGTGTGTGATGTGTGTTGCTGAATGTTATTAGTGCTGTGTTCAACAGAAAACTGTCTTTCTGGTATGTTTGAAGATCTTTGCTGTTGTGTGGGTTTATTTTTTCGTCAGTGTCCTTAGGCCCATACTGTATATTCAGTGTCTATGAGGCTATACATGTGTGTGGGTGTGCACACGTCTTGGCGCATGCATGTGCGAGGCCTTCTGCACTTTTGTGGCCACAGATGTTTCCTGAAGATATAGCTAGAGGGTGTATGTATGTATGTATGTGTGTATATATGTGTGTATATATATATATATATATATATATATATATATATATATATATATTTATATTTGTATTTATGTGTGTGTGTTGAGTTAAGTCCATCTTATTTTTTACTGAGGTGTGT
>JAOEHI010000014.1:800916-822324 GCA_025447815.1 Percopsis transmontana
GTGTGTGTGAGAGAGAGAGAGAGAGAGAGAGAGAGAGAGAGAGAGAGAGAGAGAGAGAGAGAGAGAGAGAGAGAGAACACTGTTGCTTTGCGAAGCTCTTTCATTTTCAGATCACTATAATTAGATTAATTCTGTGTTACCGTATCACAAAGCCAGGCCCCTCCCCTTCCCGCTGCATATGAATCAGGGACAAACACTTCCATCTCCATTCCAGGCAGTGAAAGCATCAGAGTGAGTGTTTTGCATACCCTTTATGGCGGAGAAAGATGTTAATTGCGTGCCATTACCTCTAAACTACTTGCTTGTTGTATTCATCGCTAATGCTAATTGTTGCAGAGGTAGAATTGATGCCACGGGCGAGAGGGAAAGGACACAGCTAAAGACAGAGGATCAAAGATGATCTTTCAGCCATGTGGAGACGGCGGTGCTCGGACCGTGGTACTGTGTGGCCACTGTACTGTTGAGCTGAGCGGCCAGAACTTACTTTTATTGTGCTGAAACAATAAAGCAAATAATGATGTTGTGCCGGACCAGCTACACATCAGGAGACCTTGTATACATGCGCACGGTTTATTAAAGTAGAGTATAAATTGATCGGAACTTTCCAGGGTTCAGTTTGGACCTCGCTCAAGAAAAGAAAAAAACAAACAAATGAAGAGAAAAAACGAAATAATTGATTACCCACCAATTTAATTGATTTCTATTGTAAAACGGTGTTCCAACCATTTCATAAGGTCTTCCCAAGGTTGTTCCACCTTCCCCGCCCCACTCCAGCCACAGTAATGAGGTTCGACCACTGCTGTGTTCCATGCGGTATAAGTGAAAGGACATGCAGGTGCCAGGCGTATACAAGCAGCAGTTTCAGTGTGCGACCGTACCGCCTCACTGCCCTCCTGTGCGCGGAGCGGCTGAACACAGACCACCATTTACAGAGCCACAGGCCAGCAAGGAGCCGCCAGTGAATGGGGAGATTCAGAAAGCCCTCGCCAGCGCCTCCCAACCTGCTGTGTTTTTGTATGCAGATTCCCCTTGTCAGAATTCATTTATTCAAAAGGAGTTATCGGCGAGAACGGGTTATGAGACAAAAATAGACGCATTCACATTCGTCTCGAAAAATATTTGCGATGCTAATGCCATGAGAACGTGCTGTTTATGTGCGCGTGTTTGCGTAAGAATCTGATCTCGCCTTGCTTGCCAAGAGCCGTAGATCACGTAGACAGGAGACCACTGATAACCTTTACAGTGTCCAAATGTGCTCTTATGGAGCTGGGGAATATTCACTACAGTCATCCGGGGGTGTGGAGCAATCTGAAAACCTGCGGAAAAGTTGAAGAAAACCAAAATCTATATCCAACACACACGTTCATCAGATCATTCTGTTCAATGAAGCGTTTCTGCTGCAATATGTTTGTTTATCAAAATAGATGCCCTGGGTGATTCCCTACCATGAGGAAAAAAAATGGATATCCAACATCTAACAATAGCTAGATCCATACCCCTCTCTCTCCCTGGCTCTCTCTTTCTCTCCCTCTGTCTCTCTCTTTTTTCTCTCTCCCGCTCTCTTTCTGCGCAGGTGGCGTGGGCTTCCTGGTCGAATCTTTCTCATTTCTTTTTTTTACCCCCTCCAATTGCTCTGATCGTGAGCTGTTGATGATGATGATGATGATGATGATGATAGCGCTGGCTGTCCATTGATTTGCTGTGGCCCCTCGTCGGGAGCTCACACCAGAGGAGACCCCTCCTTTGGCTCTAATTAGAGCCGGACCCGTGTTCTCCGCTCTCATGCTCCGGGTGGGGCACCGTGCAGGAAGACAGAAGAACCCCTTCAAACACAACACCCCGCCTGGAGACAGCCGTCTGCACGCGAGATGAGACACACCTACTGGTGCTGGTGTTCAGTGGCCACCCTATGAGCCTGCACAGGGTCTACAGCGAAAAGGGGGTCTACAAAGTCCACTACAAAGGGCTAGAAACACGTTTGTATCATAGAGGGGGAAAACCAGTACATTTGCGATGCATTCATGGCAGAATTTAAATCTAAAATTACTGGTCGGAGGCTGACAAGTGCTTTGGCCTTTCTAGTGTCGAGGGTCCCCTGCTGTACAATTCATGATCTGAAGGAGGTTGAAAGGGCTGGACTAATATTATTAAATCTGTCTAATGTAATTTACACCATTTAGCAAAAAAAAAAATCCTCTCTGAGAAAATCATGGTGCCCTAAGTATGACCATTTCTGGATTGCAACCAATCGTCTTTAATCTATCCTCACACCCACAGTCAGATAACCAATCAAGATAGGGCAAAAAAAATAAAAAATAAAATAAAAAAAACTCAACTGAAACACCAACATAAAGAGAATGTTCAGTTTGAAGGGAGAAAAGGTCTGTGAAAGTTGGGAAGATATGGGTTCATACGCTACAAAGGCCATGAAGAAATGATGATGATGGTTTTTGTACTGGATACATATTTATATCATGGACGTCATGCAGGAGAGTTAAAACACTGCATTAATTAATGTCTTTTGCCTAAAAAACCCATTGACAAGCACTCTGGCTTTTCTAGCATTGAATGGTTGCCCTAAACCACAAGAGCGTCCTGTGATCAGACACGTCTTTAGTTCCAGCCTGTATGACACATGAGGCACATTGTGCCACCCAGCCTGGACAATCGGGGGGCCCCAGCTTGCCATCTGTCCAAGACGTAAGGCAGTCCAGGTGGGAGGGATGGCGGACAGAGAGAGCCCTTGGTCTGGCCATAGGAGCTGCAGTACTGGTTCTATTATCCCCAGTGGTCATGGGTCCTTGCACATATTTCATGGTTGCTCTCAAACTGTCTTCCCTCAGCTGTTAGCGGGCCTTCTGCACCCGGGCAGACCCTGCTCATCATATGAGGCTTTTGTTCGCCTGTGACGTGTGTGCAACACCCCTCCAATTCACTGAGATCTACCATGTCTCTTTAACTGGTTAAAGAGACATGGGGAAGGGATGGGAGGGGGGGGGGGGGTTTGTTTAAATGATACTAAATAAATACAAATGATAATAAATACACACACCAGCTACAACACTAACAAGGGTGGATTTTAGAATAAATTGAAACTTAACATAACACCTTTACCCTGTAAAAATGCAGTGTATTGCTCTCCCTAATACAAACACCCGCACGCACGCATACACACACACACACGTACACGCACATGCACAGATGCACACACACACACACACACACACACACAGATGTGGATAAAATGCTGACATGCTCACACACAGGCCTACAAACACACTGTACAGTGTGTGTGTGTGTGTGTGTGTGCGTGTGTGTGTGAGTGCATGTGTGTATTTATATAGGTGTGCCTGTGTTCACTGGGCCTCTCAAAGCCAAATGTCCATCCTTGCGTGTTGGGATTGCAATTCTACTGGCTGTAATACCGTAATACAGAGAAACAAGATTCTCTCTCCCATACATATGACGTTAATGCTGTAACAATATTGCAGAATGTGATTGTATTTTGTTGTATTGATGAGAGATTCAGCCCCAATCCTCTTCCTTCCTTCTTGATTGAGCAGATTTTGGTCACAGACAATCGCGACAGTAAGTCTTAGCTAACATATCTAACTATAGCTAGATATGTTACATTGCTATGTACATTTTCATCAGAAGTTCCAGGTAAAATATTAACCTATCCTATACCTGTCCTATACCTGTCCTTTACCTGTCGGTTATGTCTTTTGTACTTATTCTACTAATTCCTACATCTTGGTCAGACAAAGTTGGTTAGACAAAGAGACCACCTTAGTGTTTACCAGTCATTCTAACGCCACCCTGGGCTCCCTCCAGGGTTGATCTATATTTAGGAGGACCCCCATAATAACAGACGGGCTGGAATTCCTGTCATAAAGCCAATCAGGGCGAGCATGCAGGACCCCATAAATCACCCACTGTGGTGGACGGTTGGTGGGAGGTCTGGGAAGTGAACATTTCCCACTTATTCTTCTCAGGAAAGCCCAGCTGACCTCCTCCTGAACCTGGGTGAAGCAAGGTCGTGACCTTGGGTGGACCGCTATTGTGCCTGTGGTAACTATGGCGATCGACGGTCCACAGTCAATCAAGCAGAGTTTGAATGTGTCTCCAGCAAGAAAAAGAAAGAAAATGAATAATTGTGTAAACATTCAAAAGTGAATTGTTAATTCTTAAATATATAATTATTTCCAGAGTTAGGATTTTAATAAAAGCTGGAAAGGAGAGATTAGTTGGAGTTGTATAAATATAAACCTTAGTACTGTTGGTTTGTGGTCTCACTTTCCTGTTCTGTAATGTGTGTTTGATCGTGTATAAACTCTATGGGGTATTCACAGCATCACCAGGAACGCTTGGCCAATGGGCCTGATGCATCTTGACAGACACAATATACATTTCCAGTGGGACACTTACCACCCTTTTCTGTTCCAGCAGCGAACAGAGCTCCTGTGCCAGCCCGGTACCGTTTACCCTAACCAAACAAGCAAACTGATACTATTTATGAGTATTAATAAATTATCTGTGTACTTAAAAGGATTACCACTCATAATAGATGGCAGCGTAATGTATGTCTTTAATACTTACTGCCAAGCAAGGCTGTAGAATGAAACCAGGATCTTCTATGCTAACCGCAAGGTTGATGTTTTGATTATTATCTGTGCTTCTGTTTTGGCCCACAACCAAGGCAGAAATGGGCCCCTCTCAACACAGAACAACATAACAGAGAATACAACGTGTGAAAACAGAAAAAAAAATGGTCAACTCAAATATCTGTTTGTCACAAATACAACACATTCCTTAAACTAAATAAAACATAAAACCCAACCTTTAACCTTCATCACTGAAAGTTTCCCCCCCAAAATATATTTTTTACGACTTCTGTTCCACTTCCAGTTCTTGTAAAACCCATATAGGCCATGCCAAATGTGCCCAGAAATAAGCTGGGCCTCCCCACTGTCTCTGAGATTGCCCACCTAGGAGCATGGCACACGCTGCAGTGAGCAGGAGGCCCTCTGGATTACAGTAATACACACTATCTCATAATGGAATGCTGCCGCGCACATTTCCCCCTCTCCGCCCTCATTGTCCACACTAGCAACTGCACAATCAGGATATGAGCCTGTGATTGCATCCGTTAGTCTGCAGGAGAGTGGCGGTGCGCTAGCTTCTATTTATTTATATTTATATTTTTTACCAGAACTACTCTGCTCTGCTTTTACGGGGTAAAAATAAAAAGTAAAACAGATATCGAGTGGTTATGGCGACAGTAACATGCATTATGGGGTATGAAAGTTTGCCCTGGCACAGCTGTGTTCAGTTTCTTAAGATACAATAACTCCGCGGTTCTCAACTGTTTTTGACCCATGGGCTTAGCGCACCGCTCGTGCTAACACTGGCCACGATAATAACAACATAAAGATAAACAACCATACTGAAAAAGCAAAGCCTGTGAAACTAAATTAGCAAAGAGATTAGAAATTATTTGATTGTGAAAGAATCCCCCCCCACACCAACCGTAACCTGGGTGGAGGGGTCCTGACCCCGATGTCGAGATTAACTTCAATGAGTCATTTATGATAGATACACGCAAACCTATTCACCTGCATCGCTTGATTAATGCCAGGCAGATGAGGTGAGGGGTCACCAGGAAACAATGGCATGAACAGACTTAACCACAGCCACTAATGTGGCTACGTAAACAGTCAAAGCTGTTCGCTGCAGACCCGCCACACACCAGACAAACTCCGCCACTTTCCCTCTCACCCCGCAATCACCGGGAGCTGTAATTAATGGGGAGGCTGACCCTTCCAGGGCAGCGGAGAGGAAAGGCAGACAAAGTTGAAAGCCATTAAGGGGACAGGAAAAGGGGAGGTTTGCGAAGAAGCTGGAGACCAGGGGGAACTATGGGGGCGATGGGCCGTCATGGGTGGCTAACAAAGGTGCAGGTGGGCAAGGAGGGAGAGAGGTGCATTCTGGCCAGAGTTTAGACCACCAGGTTACCCCAGACTGCCTAAAAAGCAGGTAATTACACCGCAGAGGTCATTTACTGCACTAAGTGGCTTGCCCGCCACCACTGCTGGTGAGTGCACGGTAATTAGGCTTGGTCCTCCAACAATAGACCATGTGTGCCTTTGACTGTGCTGGGAGCAGCAGAGGTAACTAGTAGGCCGCCAACAAGCAGGAGAGAGATGAGAGATGGGACGGTTCTAAAGGGACACAAAGGGCAGGGGAGACACACAGGGGACAGCAGAGGAGAGGGCAGAGGCAGACAGACGGGCCCGGGCAGGGTCCAGGACTGTTGCGGACTGGCAGGTCTGCAAAACCTGTATTTATCTGGGAGGTTCTGCAAGAAAAAGAGGAGGGGGCGGGGGGAATACTGTGACACTTGGGGACAAACCCAGAGCAGATGCTTTCTCCTGTTACACGGGGACAAAAAAGCACTTGTGTCATTCTCAAGCGGTGTGCGTTATAGACATTAACAAACTAATGCCTCACAGAGCTACTCTCCAGTTATCACCATGTGTAACATGATCACATCCATTGCAAAACAAGGAAAAAAAGGAAAGATGGTATTATTCAGATGCCTCGTTTACATGACATATTCAAGACACGCAAGTGATATGTGTGAAATATAGCAGTACGGAGGTGGGGGTGGGGGTGGGGGTTGGGGGGCACAACGGATCAGTCAGATATGTGCAATAACTTGCAGCACCACAGCGAGCGTCTGACTGACGCTGCAGTAACCCTCCGCACCTTCAGTGTGTTACACAAGTCTTTGGCTGCTCCCTCGTATGATATAGGAGTACGTCGCTAACAAGCCAATCGGGCCTGCCAACAGAAGCAGTGCTAGCACAGAGAGCCATTAGAAGGGCCAGCCCCAGCTACGAAAACAAAACCTATCCACCTGAGACCACAGAGGGACAGGATGCAGGCTACTTATAGCAGCCCAAAACCGACCCACAAGAATAGCAGGAAGAAAACGACTCGATACGGGAGCCGCGGCGCGCCTTTTGAAGTGCGCCCCCTCTAAACTATTCCGATGCAGCGCACCAGAATCTTTGAAGGCAGGTTATCCTCAGCGACCGCGTGTCCTGTTGTGATCCAATTGTTTCCTCTTTCAGTTTGTCTCTATTTCCCTCTAGCAACTGACACGTTTTTTTTTTTTTGTTCTCCAGGGCCAAGCGGTTGTCTGGTGGTGTGCGGGGGGGGGGGCACGACCACTCGCTGTTCCGCTGATGGCAGGGGAGCGCCAGGATGGGACTGGAGGGTCTCCACAGGTGACACAGAGCTGGTACTCCCTCCGAAGGATGACCCCCCGCTCATCACAACCGTTTCCTCTATTTTCAAGGTCGTGACCCGACAATGCCCCCTTCGCCTAAGAATGGGCCATTAGAGTGATTAATCAGCTCGCAGCCGCTGATGTCACTTCACAAACATGACACAAGAATAGAGGAACCGGTAACGGATCGTGTTGTTTTTGGTGCGACACTAGTGCCGCGCTCGTAAATAGAGCAGATTTATGGCGCATGCAGACCTGAGGGAATGTGCACCTGCCACACACAAAAAGCAAACAAGGAAAAGGCAGAAAACAAGGCTTGGCATTTTAAGGATCACACAGATCTCACAGGCTATTTGACTTATTCCTGTCAAATCAAAATTAATTCAGCGCCACCGCTGACTACATTAACAATAACTGGGCCTCTATACTAGGTTTTTTTTGTGCTCGCAACATGACATAAAATGTCTCCACAGTGTTTTTCAACTCATTTAACTTCAAAAACATCTGTTATACTCGTGGAGAGAGCAGTATATGTGTGGTGAATACATATTTTTGTCGCTGCTAATAACGCATCTATGAGAGCATTATCTGTGTAATCACAGAGGTTTGAAACTTGTTACATTTTTTTCTACAAAAGAAGAAAAAGACAGTATGTATACCGTGTCACATACTGTAGCCAGTACATACCAGTGAAAACATAATCAAATAAATATTACTACCCCCGTCTTACACATATGAAAGTTTACACCTATACATTAATATGGTCTTATGTCCACAAACACCTTGTAATATACAATCCATATGTAATCTGCACTGCATTTACACACATTCATTTGATACTGCATTACTGTAAACAATGAATGAAATTGAGCAAACACTGGAATTGTCTCCTTGTTATTACCCCTATTTAGAAATAGGATAAAGATTAATGTGAGAATGGGAAGTGTGATGACTGATTGAAATGTCCTTAAGCACCTTGGTATCGTTCCAGCTAGAGAGACACAGGGTTAGGATGGACGGGGGGGACAGATGGATGGACGGATGGACAGATAGATGGCTTTGTCTTTGGTGCAAACTGCAGAGTTCATTGAGTGCCACACCACTCAGCAGCAACTGTGATTTCATTGGGGAGAAAATAACTTTATAGCTTTTGTATTTCCCGCCTGCCATTAAATGTTTTCCCACTTATTATTTGGCTCAATTAATAACGACTGCTTATTAGATTTGTTTAGATTTCCATTTCCTCCCAAGCCCACCCCCCCACCAGTCCTTATCTTTTAACGTTTGTAGTATTGTGCACGGCCGGGGGAAAGCTGTGGTATTTCCTGTAAGAAGCAGGCCAACGTGCAACTCAGCACTGCCTCCTCCCACTGTGCGCAGGCAGCAGATCAAAGGGAGTTCTAGATGATCACTTGGACTAAAAATATTGTATGTATTCGGGGTAGAGGTTAATATGTCTCACTTTTTCTTATGACTACATTGTTTACACTCAACACAGACACTGATTGACCAGTTTGATGAGCTTCGGTGTGCCTCCAGCTTAGACATGTTATGCGTAGTGCTTGCCTCAATTCGTTGTCACTGGTTTAGGACGTGCAACATAGGAAATATACTAATGAAGTGTTAGTTGTTTCTCTAATGATAAAATATAGGCATAATGGATTGTTAGTCTGCTTCATAATGATGCTAGATATCCAGGGACATGTAGATAGGCACATTAGAAGTCAAAGACTGTTCTGGAATAATAGGAAGACTCAGAGATAATGTACTCTCAGAAGGGGGCCTTGACATTAGCAACAGCCCAGCAGGACTCGCCTTGCACTCGTGTGCCAATGACGCATTAAATCCCTCAATGACAAAAGATACAAGGTAGGTGAATCTGTAGGCTTATTGTTCTGCCACTGTCTAACATGGTTCACCGTACTGTAAAGATATGGTGAAAAGGACAGATTTTATTGCATCAGCTGTGTCCAAATTTTGGGGGGGCTGGGGTCATATTGTTAGCTATATAACTATCTATAAATATAATTAAAGTAATCCATGTAATATAACACTAATAACTGCTACCTTTTCCATAGGACTATGTCTCTCTATCTGGTGATTAAACCCATAATTAGTTCCTGAAACATGAGAGCTTTGAAAGCATGTGAAACATTGGTATTATTAAGTAAAAAGAGACCTTTCGTAGCAAGGCCATCAACAAAGCACTGGAAAAAGTGAATTCTGGGAAAGGACGCACCATTGGCGCTGTCCAAACTGCCCGTGACGCATCATCATATCGAGCAGAAAAATAGTAAAATAAATCGGTTTCTTTCGTTTTCATTTGTTTGTGTCTCCGTTTGTGGTGTGACTACCTGTGCGATGCTCCCTCACAGACCTATTATGATGCCAGCATTGCGACTGTTTGTTGAATAACGTTAGAACAGCAGTTAGGGCTGCGAACATGACACAGCGCAGGCAATTAGGTGTACTAACTGCTCGTGACCATAGAGGTCACCAATCCTAATCTTACAGAGGATGACTTTAATGGCCCCTCACAAAAACTGTGAAACAAAATCGGCGTTCACATTTCTTCTGATAAAGGTTGCGTCCAAGAATAGGCTGCTTCCGAGAATCAGCGCATTTAATCAACCCACACTGTGATAAAAGCACCGCTCCAGCAACAAAACTCACGAGGCAATAACGCCAAAGAATGACAGTGCTGACGACACTCAATTTTGCTCAAATAAGCCCAGTAGGACGGCACACAAAATACTTAGCCCTGCTTTCGCTGTCATTTAATGTTGTTTGTCAATTCACAGCATCTACCTCCGAACCTCACGTCTTAACCTCTATCTTCCCCGGATGACACGAGAGCAGGGCGGCCTTCGCCTTCTTTAGATATTAATTTATTCATTGCATGTTAACTGTATGAGACCTCGGGGGGAGGCGCCAGGTGACGGTTCTTCATTTGTGCCCACTGTGCCCGGGACTGCCATGGTAATACCACACAGTTGGGGAAAAGCAGAGCAAATTATTCAGCTTCTTAGAGATGGACACTTTGTGGTAAACACACGGTGGGACGCTCGTGCTGTCATAATTAAATCTGCAAATCCACGAGAGCAGGGTGCTTCCGTTTCAGCCCACAAACATGGTTTGCCACGGTAAACACACTTTGCTCATGAAGCACTTGCCTAGCGAACATACAATTATGTGCACACAAACACCGACCCTCACACACAAACACAAGTGAAAAACAAAAAAACAAAGCCATTATAATAATTTGTTAGCCAAACTACAACTGACATCGGAAAGACAGTTACTGTCAGAAAACAAATGAGGTTTGCCACAGACCACGTTTTGGAAATAGTCAAAATTAATGTAGTAAAAATGTCACTGTTTAAGTGAGTGAGATGTAGGGCTACAGAGAGAGTGAGAGAGAGAGAGAGAGAGAGAGAGAGAGAGGGAGGGGGTCAAAGAGGAGAGGTGGGGAACTTGGAAACTTTGTCACATAAAAGCGAGAGAGCTCTCAATCTGCAAGCAAGCTGTGGCACATAACAGCAATAGAGATGCCACATAGAGCATCAATCCCAACCTCTCTCAGTGGCCTATCAGTGGGGTACGATCCCCGATGGACGGGGCAGCCTGGCTAATCCACAGCCAAATGACACCTCCAGACTCTAATGCCCGGGCTGAGCACAGAAGCAGTCTGCGACGACTACAGCTTGCATCGAGCCTCTGAAGCCTTTCAGAGCCGTCTCTATCTCTCTGTGTGCCACCTGCTTAGCATCCCTGCACTGCGAGCAGCTATAGAGAGACATCTCCTGCGGAGGAGAAAGGCCCATTGTGTCCACGGCGCTTTTGAGGGCATTGTTCCGCTTTACTGAGGCTGGGCCGACATCTGCACCATTCACACTGAAGGAAGTTGTAATCACTCCCCCGCTCTCGTCTCGGTGGCTCCAACTCCAATACCAAGAAGGCTTGTGAAGTCGGCTCAGGAAGACAACAAGAAAGGGGGTGGGGGTGGGAGTCCTATAGGATTTAGTAGGGTGGCTGTTTTTGTTGAGAAGCATCGGTCTTAAACTCATAGACATGCCCCCACACGGGCCCCTGGTCCTGACAGTGAAGTGCCCCAAATCACCCTTGTCCACTCACTGCACACAAAGCAAAGACACCAAGGAATTACAAACCTAACACAACACATCAAAGGCAAAATGTGATTATTTAATGCATAGGAGGAAAAGATTTACCATTCACACACACTTTTTCAAAAATCCTTTTCCCTTACATTCCTACTCAAAACAGTTGTAATTTTGTCCCAAAAATATTGAACAGATGTTCGATATTAGTTGAATTAGCTGAGCAAATTTTGTATGTAGTTTTGATTTACATATAATTACACTTTAATGGAAGCGTGACTGATGCAGGGTGAGAAACGGGCCGTGATGACTGTCAGGGAGACCCCCTATGATACCGGATGACAGGCCGCGACGCTACCTCCATCTAAGCTAATTAAACGAATCAATTAAGGGAGTATTGTTGTCACTGTGTAACTGATGTTTCAGTAGCTGCAATAACTGTCCCTTAGGGAGCTCCTCCAAACACATTAAAAGCCCTGTCCTCTGCATTTCCATCTGAGACCATTACAGACACTTATTTGCGTCTTGCTGTCATGTCATCGGAGGCAGCGCATTATGGAAATAGAGATGAAGGGGTTTTGAGGGGGGGAGCAAGGCTGGGCTCAGTGTGAGACAGCCGGGTTCACCTCCCGTCACCCTCCAAGGAGATCTCGCCTCGGCAAACTCCAAAGTCCCACAAAGTTCCCCTAATAGCAGTGATGCAGCCCTCACACCCAGCTGCGCGCTTCCAGTCACTAGGTAAGGGTCCCGCAATTAGCATACTCCTCCCCGCCAGGCGAGTCGGGCTGATGCAGATAAATTATCATATTAGATTTACCCTCCTCAGTTAAACTGATTGGCTCCCAAATTGTTTTAGATGGCCGTCATTAATCCTTAGCATAGGCTAAGTGCTTTGGCTTCAGATCTGATTGCGTAGTGCCGCTTGGGGTCAAATTAACAGCATACTAATGCCTGAACCAGCACTCGTTTGCAGCATCCGGATGCTGCTACTATTATAAGATGCGGGAGGAGAGTCAATTCCCATTTACCTAATGCGGGATTGGAAACTCTCAAGATGCTAATTGAGGTCTAAGGTAAGAGTGGAGAAGATGATATTGAGAGAACTGTACCGCAGTAAATGATTATTTTTTATACGAACAGCTATTTTGGACAAAGGACAACCATCAAAGAATGTCAAAGCAAATGCTAATGTCACAGGCAGGCAGAAAAGCTTTAGTGGCACTTCAAATGTCTTAGTTCCTTACTTTGAATGCAATAATTAATTGGAACAATTGATGTGAGATTTCTGACCCAAAACCGAACAACGATGGTAATGTCTGCACATGGCAGACATTGTTTTTCTCAGCTGTTGTCACTGTATGACTCATATCAGAATAACGTGAAGCCGCAAGAAGGTCTTTGTAAGCTGACCCTGCCATTAGCCACACATTAAAAAACATACCTGCACTGGATCAGTAAACCCAGACCCTGTGAGATAGTGTCACAGTTGTCACAGTTGTTAGAGTGGCAACTTGAGTAGAGGCCTCAGATTCCTGACCAAGCAGTGGAGGAGCCTTGTGCCCCGGAGAAGGACAGATCACCCCAGACACGAGGAGCTTGGATATCAGTCCCCAGACCCCCAGAGTCCCCAGCTAAAAGTTGTAAAGTTTGTCACTCATATATCAAATGTAAACTAACAGAAATGGACAAAAGATTAGGTATCCCCATACGAGCAATCTTTTCACTGCTCTGCCTCCAGTGGTCAATAGTCAAGTCAAAACAGTGTTTGCACTCCGCGCAGAAGTTTAACTTGAAGTTCGTACCCTTCTCTCATAAGTGTTTTTACTCTTTGCACTATAATTAAAACATGCTTTGCTGAGGGCTCGGGGCATTTATTCCCAGCTGTGTTGCTGTGGTCCGAAACACATTCATTGTCCTTCAACTGGCCGTGCGCGCGAGTGCGTGCCTGTGTCTGTGTGTTCAGGTGTGTGGGCAGGGCCAGGGTCTCTCCCCACCTCCCTCTTACCTGTCATCTGGCAGGGGCTAACCCCTCGTAGCTCCCCGTCAAACACACACACACACACACACACACACACACAACGTAACATACTCGCGCGTGCCCACTGTTAATCCCCGCCAAACCGGGCGCCCTCCCGGCCCCTGTGCGCGGCAGCCGGTGTCAGCGAATCAGCTGAACCGTCTCCGCCCCGAGAATAACCCCCTGACAGACAGCCCTAGTGGCCTCCCCTTGTCAGCGCAGGCTGCCTGGAGAAGCTGACAGCCAGGGCAGAGGGTGGACAGCCAATTGTAAGCAGCAGTATAGAGCGGGCTAGGCCTGGAGGGGAGGACGGGATATATTTTTCCCTACGCCATGCCTTGAGCCGGCATGATTTTATTTGTTTATTACTCTCAACATAGCCTTCAAAAAGACCAGTGTTGTTCTCCTACTAAGTATTGTGTCCTACAAAGTGTTGTGGATCTAATACATGCCATATAGCGCAAACCTTGGAAGTCATAGAACACCATGTTGTACAAAAACTTGTACAAAAACCTGTACTGTTGCTTTGTTCAGCATAAGTCGAGGATTGTACCTTTTCGTGAAACATCTTGCTAAATCAGGCGGACTTTTAACGTCATGTTGAACAAAGCAACAGTACATCTCTGTGACTTGTTTTAACTTGTTTTGGGATAAAATGTTGTCCAAAGAGTTGTCAGAGACCGTCAAAGAGTTATATGATATCTATACTGACATCAGCTAGATGGAAAATGCATCTTCGGAAGAGAAAGTCATCATAGGATTTGGCCTTTCACTGACAATGAAGACTAATGTACAATGATGCTGGCCTTATCCCTGATGAATGGTTGGAGCCACATAGTCATGTTTCAGTATATGCAAAATAACATTGCATGAAAATGTAACACGCGACTACAGTAGCCAGAGTAGGGTAAAGTGAAGGTTATTGCAGTATTCTGCGTACCTAGCTGGCAGAGATGAGTGAAAAGTCCCAGTAGAGGGAGCAGAGGTTCAGCTTGGCCCAAAGCCGATGCAACGCTGAACCTAAATCCTCTGCAAACCTTCAAAAAGAGACAAACAAATCTGAAGTCTCTTCTGATAACTGCCTGCTCAATGAAACATAACTCCAACATTCTAACACTCCTTAACATTTGATGGTGCATTTTATGGTTTCATTTTATGGTGTGAAACCTGCTTCATGTTTCATAATTGAACCCTCCCTCCATAAGAGTCACTCCACATTGCAATAGTGGAGAAGACGATACATTTTGTTTCAGAAGTAGGCTGACAAATGACAAGCCACATATAACAATAAATCAAGTGTCCGTATCTCCTGAACTTTTCTCTCTGTCATCCAGTGGTTGAATTACCCTTACAGATCAAAGGGGGGAAAATGTTTGTTTTTTTGGTGGCCACCAAACTGTTTTCATGAGCCACCGAAGACAAATTACAGCCACCAGAATGAAAATAATTCAACACTGCTCCACAATTACAATTGGAACTGCTGCTCTTTACAGGAACTACTTTAAAAACCAAGTTCGTAAAGGCCCTGAAAGGCCCTGATTGGTCACACTACCCTAAGCTGGATGCACGTCCAATTCCGCCCACACGCCCATAAATACACACACAATACAGGAGGCAATTAGCTGATTATGCTCTCTCTTCACAACAAAACAGTGTTTGTCGTGGCTCCTAATTATGTTATAATCTCTTTTCTCACTTGAGCCTAAATATAACACAAATTAAAATGATTCTGATCTCGATTAACTCATAAAAATAGGCAACATTTAGCTCTTGATTACAGTACACTGATCTATGCCCAGAACAGAACCAATGGGGCTCATTCGAGCCATGCTTTAATTTGTATGAAGGCTGTCTCTCTAACAGTGTTTGAGACACAGAACAAAGCTTTTATTCCAGCTTGCACACATACAGACACGCTGTCACACGCGCGCACACACACCTATACACATGCAGAAGAATCATTGAAGCAAATAGGCTACATCTCATTTCTTCTCAAAGGTCTCAGAGTTATCAAGGATAGATGTGCCCCTGAGACTCTTTGAAACCAGCCCGAGTTGTCTCAATCTTCACAGCTCACCTGAGAAGAAAGGCGGGAAGGGAGCAGTGAACACCTTGATGCTAAATAACTCTTGATTAACTCAAGGCTTCGAAACAAAGAGGGAAATTGGGAGGAAAAAATCAGTTAACACAAGGAGCAGCAGAGAGAGAGAGGGGTTTTCTAGATAATATGGATACGCACGTTCTCACTAAGTCGACTGCAAACCCCCTCCCTTATGAAAAGCAAAGAAGGTGGTTTAATGCTTGGTTGAGGCTACACATTGGTATGCAAAGACACATGCACGCAGAAACACGCGCACACACCGACTGCCTGGATAAAAAAAGATCTGTCACGTGACAAATTCCCAGCAGATTGTACACGCAGAGATCTTAGGGCTTAACTTCTCCGCCTTTTAACATGGAGCACACACATAGAATGAGTGTACCCTCACAAACACTCGCTGCAACCTAAATCAAAATTCAGGATCAAGACCGTGTGCTCAGTTGGACACATTTCAATTTTCAAGGTAAAAAAAAAGCGACTTTTTGAGGGCAGATTTAAGTTGTGTTTTAGTGCTTATTCCGATGTGGTAGGTTTGAAGCTCCCCGATGTCTCCCTGGTGCTGGCAGGGCCTCGCTAGTGAGATTTCAAAGGCTTCAGCCAGATAGCGCTCTCGCCTAATGAAGCCATCACAGACTTCATGTGTGTGTGTGTGTGTGTGTGTGTGTGTGTGTGTGAAACAGAGAGAGAAATAGAGAGAGATACACAAAAAACTGAGATTTGAGGCAGATTTCTCCCGGGAGAGCAGTGAACAGCTACTGTTTGTGTCATATTTGTAGGTTACATCTTTTACACCAACGCCTCTGGGCTGCACCCTAGTAAGTCAGGCCCAGATTCTCCCAAGATTTCACAGCCTTGACACAAATCTCTTAATCCCATAGATGTGTGTGTTTGTAGCTTCACCACAAGGGAAATTGTGTGGTCACAGTGGCAGGACCTAATAAAAGTGTTCCCGCCGTGTATTCTTTATTGGTATGAATGTACCATGCAGCGGTGGCATTTAGAGAAGCTAATATTTTATCTCTACAATCCTTATCACTCTGGTAAAAGAAGTAACGTGTATTTATTGGACAGAGGGGGCAGAGTCGAGTTAAGACAGGTCCCCGTTAAGACAGGTCTCCGTTAAGACAGGTCCCCGTTAAGACAGGTCCCCGCTAAGACACAAACACACACACACAACAATGGCTCATGTGTGCATGTGTGAGCATGTGCATGCTGAATGTAGTTCCTCTAGAAAAACAGCAATTGAAGGCAAAACAGCTCAGTTATGATGCAGGTAACCTACGGATTGTATACACTACATGGTAATACAATGCAGTGAAATGGGAGGTTTTAAAGCCCTTCTTGTTGCCCCTGTAGAGACAGCCAGTAGCACGAGTGGGAATTATGCGTGTACCACGCGTATACTACATATGCTATGAGTTTGCAAGTCGTGCTGTGAATGATGTACTTTATGAAGGACCTACGGAAGCGAGAGCAAAAAGGGGCTGGGTGAGCAAGGCAAAGCAGAGAGCAGTGGGACTTTGCTGCTTAGCCGAATACATATTCATGAGCACTGTCCGCTCCCAAACCTGACTTGACACACCTGGCCAAAGTCAGACGAGCGTATAGGAGCAGGGCAGTGCCGACTCACATGGGGGATTTAGGTTCGGCAGAACTTTACTGTTTGCTGACAAAACCATTTGCCTTTTTCTCCAGCGATTTGGCTGCGTTCATAATTTGAGAGAGAAAAAGAAGAAAGACTAAAGTAAAGGGAGAGAGGTGGCCGTAGAAAGACGGTGGATAAAGGACAGGTGGAATTCTTCAGACGTTCCTCCTATAATCCACTTTGGATTATAGGTGGTTCTCTTATTCCTCTACTTCATTTGCGTCCTCTCACGACCCCTTCCTCTTCAAGGTCATTGCGCTGGTCCTTGAGAGCCGGGCAAGTTGGGGCGCGGGGAGGTAACACGTTTCTCAGATTACAACTGGTTAGAGGAGCAGTGCAGTGGGTCAACTATCGACTGGTTGGTCCAGCGTGGTTCCAACCACCACGGCTCGGTCTCCTTCAGCCACTTCTTCAAGGCTGCCTTTAATCTCTCCCCCTGCCTTCCAGTCCAAGCCTTTGATGTGTGGGAGGCCCTTCCTTCACTCACTCAATATTTGATCTATCTCTACAAATCCAGTGGAGGTAGCTTCACATAGACCTGGTAGTATCTCAGTCTCTCTCTCCCGCTGGCTCTCTTTCTCATGTTCAGCAAAATAGAGTCATAATTGAAAAAAAAAAACGGTATAAACTGCACCTTTGCTAGCTTTAGCATGAAGCTAAAGCCAAAGTAGTTCTAACTGAAAGGCTAATCAACAGAATCTGTCTCAGTTCTGATTCATGAAAACGATGCAAAGTGATGCTCGGCAACACACTAACGTGCGCGCGCACACACACACACACACACACAAACACACTGTAACACCCCAATATAAAAGCCAAGCAACTGCTGTGTTCCCGCCCACCATGTAAAGACTGCAGTGTGAGTAGCAGCTCATTCTGCCTGTGCCCACAGACAAGCCTACAGAGAAACAAGATACAGAATTACTGCCCGTTTCCTTCAACTGGAGACCTAACACATGTCATGTAGGAGGATAGACTTTATTGTCATCCAAAATAAATATATAAAGAAACGCAAAACGCTATTTCCATAAACACAACAGATGTTTCGTAGTGCAGGGGAGAGCTGCAGTCACATCACACTGTCTGTCCGCTAGCTTTGACTAGGCGTGTACATCTAATTGCTGTCTTTTTACAGTGCACAGTAGTGCATGTCAAGGAAGCGACCCTGTGGCCCGTTCCCAGGTCTGCTCTCTGTCAGCGTGGCCAGGAGACAACAGCCATATGGCCCGGCCTTCTGCAAGCCTCCCCCTGCATAATCATGCCACCAACAATACAGTATGCAGGACAACAGTACAACCCAACCACAAAAACAAAAGCGACGCTGTGCCTGAAAGTGGGTGTCTTGCTTCAGACAAAGATAAGCATTTTTTCCATAATGTTTCCAAATTGCTATGCTGACAAAGGTGAAGGTTTTCTATTTTTCGTTAGTTTGTGCGTACAACTCAAATATTCACCTTGCTGTCGGGAATGGAATAAGGACTATTGTGTGCGCTAATCAGCATTAATAAATGTAGAATTTAAGCGGAACTCTTAAAGATGTGTTATCATTGCTTGCTACAATAACAGTTACTAGTATGTTAGTCAGACAGCAAAACGTCAGAAGTATGTCGTGCAAATGAAACACACCCACACAAACATCCCCCTACACACACACACACACACACACACGCACACGCACACACACACACACCACCGCCACAGGAACCCTAGCTCTGTCTCAGATCCCCCACCTAACAATCAATCAATAGCAATCCTTCTTCCAAGCGAGGGGGTTTGGTGTAACACTGAACCCTAAACCTTCCACTTTTCTGTACCACATTAGTTCCAGTTAGTTGGGTTCCAATGACCTATTCAATGTAAATGTACTGAGCAATAATCAGTGACGGACCACAGAGGGTATTTAATGGCTGACTATGTTCGTGAACAGCGAAATGACAAGGCGGGGAAAGAGACGGGTTCAAGGCCTAGCAGGCTTTGGGGGAAGGGGGGTTCTGGGAGGGTAATAATGGGAATGTAAATCTAAAGGAATAATTAGACATAGAGGGAAGAAAGCGTACCACAATGCCCCAACACACATATTTATCTTTCTGAATTTATTACATAAATGTAGTATCTTAGATTGCAGATGGTTTGTTCTTTTAATACAAATATAAATGATTTTTTTTATATGTGTGTTTTTTTTAGCCCCAGAAAAAACAAACACACAGCTGTGATCCCGTAATGACGAGACAGCGGTCTCCGAGGTAAAACCTTGCGAATCCGTCTGATTCACACGTTGAAATGATCCAAAATGTTTTGATTCGAACCAACCATTTTCAAATGTGAGAACAGACTCAAATTAATGAGCGGGGTGAACAAATGAGTGCATAAGAGCCATATTAATGGCAACGTGCGAAGAGGAGTGCGACGCGCTTCTTCTTCCTGATTTCAATTTGGCAGGGGAAGGTGTTGGGGGAGACAAGCTTTTGACACAGCAGCCAGAGTGTTAGAATAACTTGAATAATCAATCACACAGTACGCTTACCTTTGCTAATACAGCCAACTAGCCTAATGGCGTGGAGGTGTTTGTACTGTTTTTAATAAGATATATGTGTGTGTGAGTGCGTGCGTGCGTGCACTTTAATAAAAAATAAAAAATATAAAAAACATTAAAAAGGTGGGTCCCCACATTAGTTAACACAATAATACAGGCACACGCTTGCCTGTGTGCGTATACAGTACGCTGTAGCGTTTGCTCAGGTTCAGCATTGAGACCACTGTGAATTTAACTTGGTAGCTTGTTGCCGTAAATACAATGTCTTGTATACACCTACGCGACTGTCTGAATAGCAGCTGAACAGCAGCGCCGCAAGGAAACCATGTACACGAATATGCTGGCAGCGTATGTGTGTCTGGGCATGCACAAAGTGGAGTGCAGTACCAATATGTGTTTTGGCGATGAAGGCATACCTGTACCTGCAGGTCCTTTGGGTGCTGTTTGAGGCACGCGAGCCAGCACACACAGATGCCAAGTTCACCCCAATGGAATACCTTCAGACCCACTCCCCATCCCACACACACAGACACACACCCACACAGACACACACCCACACAGACGCACGCACGCACGCACACGCACATCTCCGGCGCAGGCAGGTCGACAGACAGGCCTTGCTAGTGAAGAGACAGACGCCACGCACGTCTCAGGTTGAGCGCCGTGTTACCATGCAGCAGCCATTGGAAACAGATGGTCTCCAAACAGCCTGTCATGTTTACTGCTGCCGCCATAAAAGACAAGAGTCCAACAACACGGTCCCTCAGGAGCCCCCGCGGGACCGCGCAGGGCCCCGCAAACAGCTGCCTGGGGGGGGGATGGGGGACACCTCCGCGCGCCTCCACAGACTGATGCATTCCATTGACTGATTGCACCTTGAATTGATTCCATCCTAGCCATCGAAACGCCTGTTATCTGTCCTGGAAGTTCAATCCAGAGAGAAAGCGAGAAGGTTTTTTAACACAAGCAGGAAGTCACTCAAGCCTCACAGGAAACGCAAGCCACTTGTCCTCCTCCGACCGACGCGGACATGCTACATTTACGGCAATTAAACAAGCATGCCATCTGAATACCCGGTGACACCTCGCAACCTGCTCCGCGGGCCCGGAATATAATGGTGTCCCCGCGGAGCGCGGGAGAAATTGTCCATGTCACACTTAATGAAGGAAATTTGCATTGTTATCTCAATTAAGGGGTGGTGGAATAATGAAGCGCACTTCTGAATTAGTTAATCGACAAAAACTTGTACAAATGTGTTCGCATGGCCCATAGGCCTGGCCCTGCAGCTAATGTAAATTCTTGGGGGGGTTACCAGGGGTCACGTCAAACTGAGGGATGCGGGGTGTGAGGGGTGGTGATAGGGGGAGGGAGGGGAGGGAGGCGAGGGGGGGGGGGGTGTTGGTAATGAGGCAGGTGCTATCGGACACTCCTCAGGGGTTAAAATCAGTTTGACCCTCGACTACAGATCCCCTCTCTCTCTCTCTCTCTCTCTCTCTCTCTCTCTCTCTCTCTCTTTCTCTGTATCTCTCTCTTTCTCTCTCTCTCTTTCTCTCTCTCTCTTTCTGTCGCTCTCTCTCTCTCTCTGTATCTCTCTATTTCTCTCTCTCTCTCTCTCTCTCTCTATCTCTCTCTCTCTCTGTCTCTCTCTCTCTCTCTCTCTCTCTCTCTCTCTCTCTCTCTCTCTCTCTCTCTCTCTCTCT
>JAOEHI010000014.1:850116-900105 GCA_025447815.1 Percopsis transmontana
ATATATATATATATTTTTTTTTTTTTTTTTGTTTTTCCCTGTGTAGTTTCCGTTTGTACACATAAAGTGTGCCCGTGCACCAACTCCTGGGGCTGCTGACAACAATGCTGTGGTCCTGGGGAGCCACAGAGCTGCTGGGCCCCATCAGACCCTTTGTTTCAGGGGCCACTCATTACATTACAATCCCATGGATGAGGCTCCTTCAGGGGGCACGGTGAGCCACGGAGAGGCCGGTATTGTTCCGCTCTCCATGCGCACCTCTCTGCCATTACAAACTGACAGGAAGCACCGGCCTCTGGGATGGAGGGGGTTATAAAAGGATAAATACCAACAAAAAGGGATTGGGGGGCGAGTGACACAGCTCACCTGGTGCAGAGAAGAAGGGAGGGAGGAGAGGGGAGGAGCAGAGGAAGGAGGATGAGGAGGAGAAGAGATAAAAAAAAGACTGGAGTTCGGATTAACCTGCCATTTTCATACTCTTTAAAGGTAATCGTTATGCTGCCAGCTGGAAGCTGGTGGGACGAGGACTAAAAGGAAAACACAGAGTTTTCTTGTGATTTTTGCTTGTTCTTTATAGAATGGGGATGGTGGTGGGGGGGAGATGTTTACGAGGGGTTGGAGGGTTTTTTTTGGGGGGAGGGGGGTTGGTTGTTAGTGGTTGGTGTTTGACTGCTTCTCACACATCAAATTGAGGTAAAGTGTAACGTGAATGTTGTGACATACGAAACACACATGACAGAAAGCAGACGCAGGCGAGAATTGGGAAGCGTAGGGGAGGATTCCCTGGGGAATGTGTGTGTGTGTGTGGCAGGTGTGTGTTGATGTATAAGCACTGAGGGGTACATGTGTGTGAGGGCACATCGACCCCAAATCTATATTCTGACAGAAACCAGCATTCTGAACCAATATAATATTTTATAATTTCAGTTACAGCATAACCATGTAGATTAGCCTTGTTATTTACTCAAGTAAAACTTAATTATTATTTGCTTTCCTTCAAAGAGTGTCAAGTAGTCCTGCTTTCATAAAGTATATTGACTATAGACAAGGCAATAGCTATATACTGTGTATAGGCATTATGGTAACATAAAACTAAATAATTTTCGACTTTATTCTGCGATGTAGCGATAATGATTTATTTTGGGCTTTGAATTTATGCAGCTGCATACCTAACCAAGTATAAACACACAAAGTATTACATGTATAACTAAATACAACACGTAACATTCTCCTTCTGCTGTCACTGAACATTAATTTTTAAAAAGAACATTTTAATAACTCTCAGCAAAGCTGTATCAATCTCTTTCCGTTGGCGAATATTTTCCATGGTATTAACAACTTCATAAATCCTCTTTAAAACATATAATAGTTGACTAAGCCACTTACGCTGACAGATTACAGTGCATAGCCTGTTTCACTTTATCCAAATAGAAAAAAAAAAAGACGTATGAAGTAAGCACAGAACCGCATTAGCAAGTACAGGTGCCTGAGCAGAAGTCAAACACTAATCCTGGCCTGCTCTTTTAATAACTAATACTGTAGCACCATGGAAACACGTCATGTCTCTGATTAAACTGGATCTGGCTTTAACAGCAAAACACATTGCCTTTCTTCCAGGTTGAAACCAGTTAGCTAGAGTGGAGTTTACAGTGCAGAAGGCTAACTGACATTGAGGGTCTAAACATTAATATGGGTTTTCACCAAGGTTTTCATACCGATAAAATCCACCTGTTCTGCATCGCTAATCATTCACTATAGCCCCTGGTTTCCCAGAAATGGATGGGATAGCATTTAGTGAGCAACTGAAAGCATGTTTATTTACGTCTGTGGGAGTGTGCGTGTGTGTGTGGGTGGGTGTTTATGATTAGTCAGACAAATCTATTCCTTTGCTGGTGCAAGGACACTGTCATCAGAAGCATCACTAAAGATGATGCAACCTCATTTTACTTATCATCAAACGTTTTGCCATCTTTAAAACAAACTAGACCTTTCTAGGTCAGGGATTCTCAATCTACGGGGGTTCGTGGTATGCATTCAGAACTAAAAATAATTTATTTTCATATGTTGTATGCAGCGCTGCCTTCCCAATTTATATGTTATTTCATCAGATATTGCTAAATATATATGGGCTGGCCCATGCAATATTTTTCCCACATCCGCAACATCAACCAGTTTCTTATAAAAGATGGTGTGCAGAAAGAACCAAACGGTTCTCAACTGCAAAATCTTGGAGTTGCAAAGCTGTGGTTTGTTGCTCAAAACAAACATTGTCTACAATAAGATAAACTGGAAAATTCTGAAAGGAAAAATCCCATTTTAGAACTCTGTGATCATTAATGTTTAGATACATCCAGGCACTCTGATGAAAGCGTCCTAGAGACCCCCCCTCCACTTAGGAAATGCTCGCTGCTCCTTCATCACCTCTCTTTCCTTCTGTCGGTCAGCCTTTCATGTTCCCTATATGCCAAAAAAAACACCTTTCAAACGCAGATTAAAAAGAACCATGTATTTCAGAACCAATACTTGCTACATTTGTATTTAAACTGCTTTGATAGTGATTGTTTCTGATTACCAGTCATGTCAAGGTAAAGGATTTTAAACTAAATAGATTTTTTTTACAGTATCTAACTATATAAATTGCTTTCATGGTCTGACACATCATAAGTGTAAAGTCAATCTCACATTAACTGCTGTATTACCATGTAGGTTCATGACATATCTCCTCGCTTGCTCACACCGGGGCACAGGGCTAACTTTAGCGTGCTATCTGGTGAGACTCTCCCCAGCCCCGCAACACACACTGATCTCCAACAGCACCCTTGGCATCACCACACCCATTTCCCATGGCTTCACCTCCTCGTGGCAGGAGGTCAGACAGGGTCAAGGTGTGCCTCAGAGTGGACCAAGGCAGTGGTGCTTTTTGACTCGTGATTCCCATAAACAATACTGTGACCCTACAGAAGTATCTTGCAACCCGTTGGGTGACTCGACCCCCACTTTAAGGAACTATCAACCTAGAGACTCCAAAAAGGTTTAGATGGTGTTCAGGAACTATTCAGAACATTGCTTTCCCACTGCACATAAAAAAAAAAACATAAAGATTGGGGCAAATTACAATTGAGGCGAAGGTACTACAACAATGCGAATGCTACCTAAAAATTTCTGAACCAATTAAGAGGATGCATACTGCAAACATCATCTTCGATGTTCTCAAACTGAAGGACCCAGGAGCCAGAATCAACACAGGGTTCCTCTGAAACAAAAAACTTCCTGAGTTCAAGAAGAAGAAAAAGTTCGTCCTGTGAAAAGGTTTGAGTCAAGTTTGCATTTCCCCCAAGAAGGGTAAGGAAATGGGATTGTTGATGGAAGCTCTGTGCCTCGGGGCAGCTTCTACATTAGACCAGGAAGAAACGCCTGGAGGAAGGGGCAATCTCCTTAGATGTGGGACAGAGAGTCTTTGATGGAGAAAGTCAGTAAGTCCGTGAAGTTTATTCCCCCGCACAGATGACCGTTTAAGTCATCAAATTATCTACACAGAATTAATTGGGCCTCTTCCATCAACAATGACCCTTATGTTGCCTGCATGTGTGTGTGTGTGTGTGTGTGTGTGTGCTCACAGACACCCAAGTACATGCATGTGCACACGTGTGCATGTGTGTGTGTGTGTGTGTGTGTCTGTGCAAATGAAGATTTCACCCTGACAATCACACCTTTAATTAAATTAAAACAAAGGTGTTAAAGCTGTTGATTGTCATTGCGGCGGGGGAGGGGCGCATAATGCAATGCATATCAATGCAACCATGAGTGACTACAGTCCCCCAGCTGTCAGACAAATGAATGTGAATATTCAGCTCTTTCCCCTCCACTTAACTCTCATTTCACTGACATTTTATTAGCTTGTCCCTTGGCGGTGCTGGGGGCTAAGTGATCCGAGAAAAAAGAACTTCCGTCTTTCCAGTTTATTCCCGCCCAAAACAAAACAGAAAAAACTAGACTACTGGAATCTTTTTTTTCTCTCTTTTTCCTTTGTTTGGAGGCTGGCTGGGTGGAGACAGCCGGGCAGCACCCTCGGGGTTCACGCTCTAGTTTCATAACTTATTGTGATCAATGGAGTGAGTAAAAAACAAAACCTCCTATGCTCTCTCTAATTAATCAATTGCAGGAAAAAGCACATATTCTTAACAGAGGAAATGTCTCCAGCTTATTCATCCATTTACTTTTTATTCATCTTTTTACTTGTTGTACCACCTTATACACAGTTATAGCCTTTGAAGAAGACTTCCTCGGGCGCGGAGGTGCACGGCCGAGCTCTCAACCAATCACATCCCCTCCCTGGCTCTCTCTCTCTCTCTTTCTCTCTCTCTCTCCCCCTCTCCATCTCCCTGGCTCACCGTTGTAAACACATGCTTCTCATGTCAGGAGTGATCCTGACGCATGGCTATCCTCCCCTCACCTCCCCTATCACCCCCCCCCACACACACACACACACACACACACACACACACACACACACCCCACCCCACCCTGTCCCCGCGTATCGATTTGAATGGAAACAAGTTGCTAATCCAAATAAACACCGTGTCAAGGATTCATCCATGCCAACGGGAATATGCGCACAGCGTGACACCGCAGGGCCGAGAGCTGCGGGGGCACTGGTGCTGCTGACCCCGCGGGGGGGTCGAAGGCTGCCAGTGGACCGCGCGCGTGTGTGTGTGTCTGTCTGGGAGCATATGTGTGTACGCGAGCGACTGCTCACGTGTTGGCCAAGTGCGTGGACTCTGTTAAAGACATCTATCTAGTCAATAACTGCCAGTGCTGTTTTTAGATCGGCCAATGTACTGTGCCGTAGGTCATTTAGAATCTAAGGAGTTGTGAAAAGGTCCTGGTATAAAGATTTCCTCGAGGGTAACATCACATAATTCAAACCTAATACGATACAAAACCTCTTTAAAACATTGCCGCTACTGCAATGTCTGTACATACACTATGCAAAACAATCAATTAATGTCTAGCCCATGGCCCCTGGTTCAATACTCTACTGGCGGCTGTACAGTTCAGTGCAAAGGGAATGGACAAGCAGTGGACAAACCTTCAGATGTATTTATTCAAATATTTATTTTTGCCCAAAACATTTGGGTCAATTTTCAGATCGACTCGAGTTGAAAAATAAATAGTTGAGATTGATGTTCATGTTCATGAGGTGGAGGAAAGTGCAGGAACCTCCCAGTCCTTGTGCCTGGTGACACATAAATGCCATTTTAATGCAGAATCAAGAGTTTCACAAAAATGCAATTAGGCTTTAATGGCGTCCAGCGACGGTGGCTGTGTGTGTGTGTGTGTGTGTGTGTGTGTGTGTGTGTGTGCGTGTCTGCTTGTGTGGGGATGTCCCCCTCAAGGACCCAGGGGACCTCCTGACCCCTTGGACTTTCTTGGTGTGGCACTCGGGGGCCCTCCAGAGCAGTTGGGGGCCACCCACCCCCCAACTGTGCACGGTCTGGCCTGGACACAGCGGGGTCAGACCAGGAATCCACGGTCCACGGGTGACGGAAAGGGGGGGTTGAGACAGTGGGGATGTGGGCTGGCAGTGGTGGGGGCAGCAGCGCTGGTCCTTCTAAGGTCATGCTAATTGCCGCGGCAATGCAGCATGCCTTCAGTTAGACCCCGCTCAGTGGAGACGGCAGGGAGGGGGGGTGCGGTTGGGGTGGGGTGGGGGTGGGGGGTGGAGGTGTTGCAGGTGTGGACCTTTAATTAAATACCACTGCAAAGGTTAATGCACAGAATCAGGAGCTACAGCCACGGTAAGTGGGGGACATCTAGAGACGACTGTGAATATTCCCTAGTTCTTCTCAGTACAGCGTGTGTGTGTGTGTGTGTGTGTGTGTGTGTGTGTGTGTGTGTGTGTGTGTGTGTGTGTGTGAAAGAGAGAGTGTGACAGATGGATTGAAAGAGAGAGAGAAATAGAGAGGAGAAAGAGAGGGGATGTTTAAAGAGCAAAATTAAAATCCATATTCCCCTGGAGATGCAAGGGTTTGAGAGGTTACAAATACAAATATATACAAATAAACAAATAGAAGCCGACAGCGCTGCAAGAGAACTCAACTCAATATTTTCCTGGGCTAGTCAAGCTAGCTAATATTTAATATTTCATTTCAATATTTCACGAGCGCTAATCAATGGCAGTTCCTACCCAGTGTACCAGCCTCAATGTTACAGTATGTGCGACATCTACAGTGCATTTGTGTGTGCGCGCGCGTGTGCGTGATAGAGAGACAGCCATGATAATTAGCACCATCTGCCATATTAAAAACACCTCTGGAGATACAGGTTACAATCACAGAAGTAAGTCGTACAATGTGACACGAATTTCTCCACTATACTGACAAAGACGATTGTGAAAGAGACAGCAAAAAGGGAATAAAGGAACTGTAAGTAACATAAAGATAACGTCTATTTGAAAATAGAAATAATAGAGGTTGAACTGTTGATACAACACACGTTGAAGGCAGAGTATAGGAACAGAGTAAATACAACGTGTTAGCAAACAGCCAAAATATGCTTCCTCGTACATCTCATACTGGACAATGGAGAAAACGTTATTGTCTTAGTATAGCATGCTACAACTACATACTCGTATTATGGTATGACAAAACTGTGTGAAATCTCAGAAGTGCGTAAATGTGAGTGCATATGAGTGAACTGAAGTCATGGACAAAGGCCAAGACTGAGGTTTATATTATAAACATGCCTTTTCCCCCCATTAGGCCTTTGCTTAAAGTGCTCGTTGAGTATTCACGCACATTTTGCTTGTTTATGGGTGTGTTAACATTGCAAGTCATTTTCTCATCTCATTTTCAGCCACACCACATCTCAGTTTGCTCTGAATTAGCACCCGCTTTTGTGTTTTGTGAAATCATTTATTCTCCCATAATCTGTACCTTTCCATATGCAGTACAATACACCCATCGCTCTTCTGTAATGACTACTGTTTGAAGGTCCCTAGCAGTGAGGCTCGATGCTCTGGTGTGTGGTGAAGCTGTAAGTGAGTGCCGTATAAGTGCCACGTTTGTCATGCACATAAACTATAACCTGGCCTGCATAAACAGAGCCAGGGCCGAGCGCGCTGTCTGGAGATGTGTCATTTTAGGTCATGGCCATTTGATTTCTCCATTATAACTCTGTAGGACAAGGCGCACGCCTCCCTGTCCATCTGCCGGGCTCTTTCCCGTCCTCTCTCTCTCTCTCTCTCTCTCTCATATCCAAAGAACACCTGCGGTATAGCTGCCCTTCCACCCTCTCAGATCCCTCCTCCAGAAAGACTGCCTGGGTTTCTACCCAGAGGCGCGAGCGTTCCTGTTTCAATACCGCCCATTTCCTTTCCTGTTGGTTTGTTGTCACTGTTGTAGTTTTTTTATTGTTTTTTTTTTTGTGCATAAGTCCACATAAGATTCTCTGTTTTATCCCTCTATCTCTCGCTCTCTCTCTCTTCTTGGCTCCCCCATCGCCCGTCGCCCGTTGCCAGGGTTTTGAGTCGGGGCAGTGTCTAAGCCGCTGCCCGGCTGAGAGCTGAATGTGGCCCCTTTCAGAATCACAGCTTGTGCTCTCCTCCCCACTCCTCCTCCTTCTCCTTCTCCTCCTCCTCCTCCTCGTCAGCTCCATGTTGCGGCAGCCACAAGAGGCTTTTGGGAGCGGGGCCAATCCGAGCAGCCACCGCCGCCATTTTCCCCCCGACCACCTAATATGATGCCCGCCGCACAGATGGCTATCGTGCTCCCTGAAAGCGCCGAGATCCTCATCACAAACAGTGGCTGGCGTCTACCGCTTTCCGAGTTTCCCAGTATTTTCGCCCAAGCATAATTTGGACCTAGGCCCGCAAATGTAGGCTGTGAACGGTAGCCTGACAAACGCACGACGCAGCTTTAACAAAAAAAATAAATAAAAAAGAGGCGGAACATGTGATCTCACATATGTCACCAACAAAGCTGACAGGAGGGAAAAAAAAGACTTGTCACTGATGAGTGTGAGAACAATGTGTTTTATGACATCTAAAAAGTACTAGGGGAGCCTTTTAATGGTTACACACGCCTCTCCTCTCCACAGCATCCCCAGCTGACTGCTGTTTCCTGCTAATTAACAGAGTTCTGGTGCAGAGGAGGCCTCCTGCCTGGATCAACTTACCATTCAAAGCCAGAAGCTAGCTATTCTAGCTATTAAGCGGGCTATTCTTTTTCCAGTAGCTCGCGCGGTGACATGCGTCAGTGCAAACACTCGTGCACGCGTGCACGCGTGCGCACAGCCAAACGCAGATACGGACACAGGCACAGGCAGACCCACAGACAGATATACAGTACTTCTACACTCTGACCAGATAGTGGCTGTATTTGGAGAACCTGGCGGTTTGAGCTCTCCGCGTTGTTTATTCATGCTGATGGAGGGGGCAACATTCAGCCGCTGCTCTGCTCTGAAACCCTGGGCAGACCGGCATAATTAAATAAATTGGCTAAAAGGGATGCGATGAATATCCCAACACAGCGTCAGGTCAACCTTACATGCGAACTAGAGACAGGGGCCAAACAAACTATAAATCAACTCACTTTAAGAGGGAAAGTAGAAGAATGCATTCTGGACTTGTTTTGGGCTTATTGACTTATAATTGCCATGTTTTCACATTATGGTTAGAAGAGTGTGTGATGTCATGGATTCAGTTTGACACCATTAAAAGCATCTTCACTTTCTCAGGGGGATTTTCAGGTTTTATAGCAAACGGCAAACGTGTGACAGCAGAGTAAATAATCACACATAGGCTCCATGTACGACTCACGTTAAGTTTGTCCATGTGTGAATAAACTCTCTACAATGTTTAATAAAACAACACTGCATTTACACATGCATATGGACTCACACAGTCTCTCTAGCACAAAAACACACACACACACACACACACACACACACAAATCAACAAATGCACTCGAGGACCATGTGGTGTTAAAACTGGAGCCTAATTAAGTGACAGACAACAGGACACAGGGGAGTCGTTCTTGGGAATTACCATCGCCAACTGAACCAGAGCAGCAAAGTAGGCTACGGATGCATTGTGGACCACTTGTTCGGCGCTTTTCTTCTCGCCGAGGTGCTAAAATGGTCATTGCCTTCACATCTTTTCACCTTTACTTTGGGGGTGTTGCACATGGGCTCAGACGCTGCCACTCTATGCTAGAACAAATACCACGGCACCAAGCGTTGAAGCTATTACAGCAGCCAGGTCGCCTGGTAATTTAAACGTTCTCTAAAAAAAATATATATTTTTTTTTGGTCTGTGTCTTATGCTGTGTCTTATTTTCATATTACAATGACAATTGTATTAAATTCATTTTTTAAGAGTTTATTGAACATCTTTTTAGAATTTTGAGGATTTTTTTTTTAAATAAGTCAAAAAATTGGTCCAGTCAAACTGCAGCATTTAAATAGATTATTCTCGTATGAGTGCTTTCCCATTCTGATGAACACAGTGTGAGATAAACCACAGATTGCCTTGTATATTCATGAAATTACTGGGGTGAACAAACAGCCGATTGCAAATGTATTGCACTGAGAAATTAATTGTACTGAGAAAAGTAAGCTATTGTTTGCTAGGAGTGAAAACTGAGACAGAAACATGAAATGAAGCAGAATGTGACACATAGTAAACTGGTTGCTTGACTAATCCTCTCGCCATCGCAACAACTTCTAAATTCAATTCAGTCTCATTAATTCACTTCATTAAATCAAATGTGGCCAGGTCAATGTGAATGGGTTTGCATGAGGAATGTAATTAGCAAGCAGATGACACTTTAGCTGTTGACACCAGGCCAGCTTAGGACCATAGCACCACACTGGCTATCGCTGACGACCACTGTCCCAAGACACTGCTCGGTAAGGTCATATTGATGTCATTCCGTTTTGGGGAGCTGGAGAGGTTATCCTTGTGCTTGGGATAGCAGGGTAGCTGTATATGTCCTAGAACATTCCCTGCTGTACACAAACAAAAATTCTCATTCTGAATTTTTGCAGAAGTCTCTTTAAAAGGGACAGGAAGTCTTTTACACCAAAGTTTATTTGTCCATGTCAAGCACAATATGTCCACACTTCAGCAAAGTTTGCCTACTACACCCTCTTGTTTCTTAACCAAGCAGACTGGACAGTAAATCTACACTGAAATGCAAATGTTCAGGAACAACGAATGAATGAATGAATAAACCCTTGCTTAGGCAAATGGTCCAATTCTCACACCAAAGATATGTAGTGCTGATAGCCCTCTAACCATCTGCATCAGAAATACTTCAGAGTGCTCCATTAAACACCATTTAAGACACTTATGGATTACAGTCTATCTGTCGTAAGTGTACTAGCCAACCCCCTATCTCCTTGCCTAGGCGGTTCATTGGGGAAGGTGTAAAAATGTGAATGTCTATTGTGTGCATCTCTATCGCAGACTTGTGAACCCCCATACTGTAAGTGTCCCCTTAACAGTTCTTTTAGGAGATGGAGGGAGATTGATTCTCAAAAGCTTTCTTTTGTGTTTCTAATGTATAGTGCTATTGTTGGCTTCGCCAGCAAGAAGCACAGTACTTTACAAGACAATCAAAATTATCAAGTATTCAAGTTTACATACGATGGGAGGCAGATAGAACCGCCTTCATCAGTATAGCACCCATGAAAAGACATTTTAGCTTCTTTGAGAATCAAAAAAGTTCTATACGCTACTTCAATCTTGCAATGGTTTAAAGGGATTTCGTTTATCAACGGGGGAATTTACTGAAGTCACAACCTCTACATTTTTACGCTGACTGTGCAAGGGTTAACGGAGCATTGAGAGCTGCTAATATTGCTGAAACGATTTTGAGAGCTGCCAGGTCCTGCCCAAACACTGTTTTAAGGTTAAGATGAACTCTATTGTGTGGTAGGCAAGGCCTCTCATTGGTGAGCAGAGTCCCTGCATGTCAAGGGAGATGGGGCCATGTCCCCAGAGTCCCCTATCACAGCAGGTTAACCTGGCACTGATTTTTTAAGGACTGATTGCCAGGCCCCCTGCTGCTCGAGGTAAACTGATAATTTTCCGTCAGCAGGGAACTTTGCTTTATTAGTCAAAGAAGGGGGGATGGTCTGAGGCAGGGGCAGGAGCTGAATTCAAGTTCGGCGAGTGTAGTTGTTGGTTAGGAATGGAGGTAAATAACATATGCAGATCTTAATCATACAATCAATTATCATGTGGATCCCTAATGTAAAGGGATATGTGGGTGTGTAATGTACTGAAAAGGATTACATTTAAATAGCAGCCATATTTAAAACAACAACAAGACATGAAGTAGCCCATTCCAGCTTTTAACATTTTATACAAACATTCAGGGATTTTGTAAATATACTTCAGGTATGTTTCAAAGTAGTCAGACTATAAAAGACATGCCTTCATCCAAATACATGCTTTGCTGTCAAGTGGACTTCACATCTTGAGCACACTATCTGACAGGTACAAAAACATCATCTGTGTAAAAACCACAGCCCCTGAATTAGAGAAGAGACAGCCTCCCCGAACAGCAAATCAATATTATCCGCAGGCTGCATGTAAATTTAGAAGTATACCGAAGACATTGCACTTTTTACAAACAGAAACAGGACTGCAAGTACTATAGCCATGAATCTCGATAAAAAAAGGCATACGTTAGAGGGCAAACAAGCAAAGCCGTATGGTTTTCAAGGTCTCCATTTGTTTTCCTGTGTTATACTGTCAGGTGAGGCTGGTAAAGAGGGCTGTGTAGAGAATGGTGAGCCATATAGGGTTAAAAGGCCATGGCTGGGATTATAGCACAAGTAGGGACCCCATACTGTGGCCTGACATGGCTACTAGCTTACAGTGCATTTTTCTCTGACACTGCAGGGTTACGTAAGGTCAGAATGCACAAACCGTTTTCACATGTATGCTGACAGACAAGTGAAATGTTCTGCGTCGGAAAGACTCCTCCCCCAAAGGTTACCGCTCAGTTTTCTCTTTTCGAAAACAAAGTCATGCAACAAAGTCACAGTCACTGTGACATGACTTAAGAGGACAATAGAGCTTGCCCCTTTTAATTCAAAGGAGTTAATTCAATGTTGACTTTTTCTTGATTTTACCTAAGTAATTGTAATTGTAATCGTAAATTTAAGCAGGCAAATAAATGCTATTAAAATCCATCAAAGAAAAATAATGATCTACCGTGCACAGCAGTGTTGGAAAATCCACTGTCCATAACCACTTCCAATGCGCACCAACGCAATCTCTCCATGGATAAATTATTCAGAACAGGAAAACCTATATATACATGCCATTACCGTCCCCTCACTGCTAACGAGAGGTCATTCAGCATGGGGACGTAGCCCGGGCCGGGTGGTAACGTTACTAAGCAGCATGGGAGCTAGCTAATCCAGACACTGATGAACTCATCGCCTGTCTGTCCACTCCACCCCTCAGACATGTGCTAACATGTCATAATCGTCATAATTCTCCGCTGGCCCTGGGAGCTGCCACCCCGGCCCCCTGATTAGGGCAATGCTCCCAAAGGGAACCGTGCTAATGCTTTGGTAATTCCACCCTTAGCTTCACACCAGCTTGCATATAGACTTTACTCTGAGTGCAGCATCTCCAAGCTAGCAAGGGAGTTGTTGACTGTGTGCTGTTTGAGCACAGGGCAAGGAATACATGGACACTGTAAGCTACTCACTAAAGCTCTATGTGCGTCTGTCTGTTAAACAAAACATCACAGTGCCATCGGCATGGCACTGTAAAGGCCCTTTTACACCAAGCGCAACGCGAATAAACGATACACCAAAAAGCAAGGTTAAATAAATGTTAAATGCATTATACTAAATTACACCATACATACACAACGCGAAAGTTCACGACGTCAAAATGTGGGATTTATTTTATTCACATACATTTTTCATACTTTCGCCCGGCGATGAAATTTGCTTAACCAATCACAATGAAACACAGAAGTCACATGACAATTGAACAACCCATTGTTTACATTCAGCTGCAGCCGGTAAAAATTTTGATTAAAGACAAAAAGTATACAGAATTAACAAAACATATGGAAAAGTCTCAATGCAAACCTTGGATATGATTATAGTAAGTTAACATTTGATTGTTTTCTTAATATATTAATATTAACAAGATTGCAGTGGCATTACAAGGAGCGCTACTTGCACTGCCTAAACTGTAGCGATCTCCAACTGGGTCACATTCTTCCTGACGCTGGATTAATATTTAAATATTTAGTCAGTCAGTCAGTCCAACCTTGTCTGGTCCTTTTTATCGCCGACGTGAAATTGTTGTGGAATTATGTCTGAAGATTCGAAAAGTCGCATTGCGTCAGATGTAAATAGTTTGACACGACAGTTTCGCCTCAGTTTTTTCCGCTTTTTTGTGTCGTTTCTTTGTGTCGCGCTTTGTTTAAAAGGGCCTATATGCAGCATATAGCAAATCATAATTTGGACACATACACAGTACATAATCCACCTGCTTCACTGTAAGAGGCTGTCATCAATGTTACCTATTTGCCAGGTGTGATGGGCTTTGGTTTATAGCGTACCCCTGGACCACACAGGGGTTCCCAGGAGCTCAGCCCCCCTAGTTATGAAGACTCTTGTTGGGAAGTAAACTGCTGACAATCCTGAAACGGGGCACCGCAAACCCATCAATGCTCCTTTTCAGGTGAGAAGGGGTGTAAACAAGCAGGAGACAGGAGGGGGATGTCAATGCTCTGTGGGACGGCCTTTTGTATATATTCATGTTCTGCCAAATAAATATTGATCCCTCAAAAATATTTGCTCGAACTTGACAGTGAAAAGAGTGAAGTCACACTTACTGAGAGATGTCATGTTCTTGTGCGCATCGGCACTTCAACTCTGAAATGCTGGAACCCACTTCCCAGTAGGCCTATGCACACAGGCTTGCCCGTGTAGACAAACACCCACACACATATTACTGGTCATTAGAATGATGACATTCAGTTTGTGTCCACTAATGACCACTGTTAGTCCTTGTCCAATCTCTAAGAATAACAATAAATCACTTCTGAAAAATAATGATGTCTGTCTCAAGGACCTAATTATGCATTAGTCCGTCTTCCCGGAAATACAGGGTGTTTCTCTGTGGTGATCATATAAAACAAAAGCAATTCAGAGTGGGTAAATGAATGCATCATAATTCAATACTAAATACTAAATATTCAGTGTTTGTGGTAGAAGAAATCTGCCACAGGAAGAAATCTGAAGGTTACAATTATTTAGCAATTTATTTTGACAAAATTAAATAAATATTTAAATAAGATAAATCAGTTTTCTTTGACCATTTTCTGTGACGATTAAAAAAAGTCTATAGAATAGCTCATGAAGCCAATGATCAATATGCAAGTCAAATGTAAAATCTAACCACTGATTCTCTTTGGCATCAGTTGTTTGGGCAGCATTCATATCCCTGGTTTTAACAGGTCCGTTGGCCTGGACATTGACATGTGTCAGGTGCTAACTGACTGCCCGTCGATGCGCTCACTGACCAGAAAGGTCTCTGACTGTCAGGGGACTGCTAGCTTCCAGTGTGGAAAAAACTTGAGGCTAAAAGTCAATCAAATTAGCTCCTTCCACTCCGGTAACTCAAGAACCGAAAGCAAGCGTCCTCCAAGAAAACTGACAATGTCCATAGGGTGCAATCTGAGAGACCCCCCACAGACAGAGACCAGCACTGATAAATCTAAAAGAAATTAACTGGCTGCTGAATGTGGCTTTCACGGCTAAATTATTTGGGAGGAAGGAAGAATTACAGCCCGTGTAATTCATTTTGAACACTGAGCAAACACTAGTTTGCTACAAAAGTGTAACACTGCTATTTTGCATTTGAGAGACACCACCTTTTTTTGTTGTGTTTCCCCTGTTGTGTGGAACCCTCTGGAGAGACACTGACAATGAAAATGTTGTTAAGACCAGAGTGATAATGACTTACCAAATAGATTCTGCATCACGGGGTCTGCAACTGGTCCCATCCGTGTCTTCTTTCATTTCGGTTATACCTGTGGACAGAAATGACAGCCTTTTACTGCTGATGTGTTTTAAGATGCATAGCACACAACACAGTCACCACACATCAAAACAGAAATCCTCAAAGTAAATGAATCCAAAAAAACAAACACACTTCCCCCTGTCTTCCTTTAGATTATGGTGGATGTCAAGGGTCATATGTAAGACTCGAACAAATCAAGGAGATTCCTTAAAATAAAAAAATACTAGGTACAGGGATTGGTAGGGGCACATTTTACTTGACTTGACATTTTGTCAAGTCATATAAATGTGTTTGAATATGAGCCGTGTGTTTGCTTTCTAATCACACAGGAAGTGAACATGAGTGACAGAAGGGGTGGAGATGAATTTGTTTACACCAAGGCTAGCTGGCATGAATTGTTTTTGTGAAAGCAGTCCTAAACAAACTTTTCAAGTGTCTCAGACTATGTTCATAGAGGTGGAGATCAACCCAGTGGTGGTGTGGTGAAGGTGACTGAATTTCCATGTTTTGTAAAGATTACACATTAAGTTCTCACATCTTTACAAGGTGTTACTAGTGATCTGCAGGTGTCCTCTCACTCTGCTACTATTATTATGTCAGAAAAACAACAAATCCAACCACATTCAATATTCCTTTATATGTAACAATCATGTTATCCATTCATTCATAGTCATATTCTAACATATTCATGAACATTTCACAGTCAATTGCATCAAGTCAAAAGTTACCTCTGACAATACGCCTACCTCCACACGCCTACCACTGTTCGGCAATAGTCAGGTACCTATATATATATATAAATAATATCCTACATATTATTCAGAAAAAGGCCTTATTCTGGAAATATTTGGAATAATAGTTGAATACGTAAATGCAGCTATTATTGTTTTCATTGTGTCGTTATGAGTTCACACATAGGCTACAAAACTGGAACTAAACATGGCCTGACATAAATACATTATAGCCTACTATGAAACTGCTATAGTGGTAGATTAGGCCTGGTCCCTGCTCAACTCAGTGTCAGCTAGCGCTGCTAGCTCCGGTGGTCTTGGTTGCAGTCTGACAACAGCACTGCATGAAGGAATTTTACAGCATCTAGTCAGAAGAGTGAGATGCAAAATGGCCCCTATGTTCCTTTCTGTAGTGTACATACAAAACAGAGAGCTCGCAACCATCCAGTGCCCCCTCTGCACGCGGCCCCTGGGGGCCCAGAGTGGTCTGTTTGAACATCAAAGCAGCTGAGGGGAGACATTTACAGGTGTCAGGAATTTGAACATTTCCTCAGAGTGTATTTTAAATGGTTGGAGGACTCCTGTGTGTGTGTGTGTGTGTGTATGTGTGTGTGGGAGAGAGAGAGAGTGTATGTGTGCTGAAGGGAGGCACTCAGTGCCATGACAGTTTGGTTTCCTATTGTTTGTGACAAATTGGGATGCATACAGTACAGCCCAGATATTTAAAGCGAGGGTAACAGAAAAAATAAAGGGGGGAAAAAGAATTTCAAAAACAAAAAGCACATCCATTCAGATAGAAGCCGCAGCAAGCCTAGTGGTTGTCAGTTCTGCCCACAGGTGCCCAGGTCTCTCAGAGTGCCTGCCTTGAAGGATTTATGCTGCATAGTAGAGAAATGAAGCCCGAAAACACCTCAAAGCACATCCCCCATTGTGGCAAATAAGCATAATTGGCAAGGTGTTGTATGGACGCCCCGACGCTGCTCGCAGCACATCACCAGCAGGGAGAATGCTGAGCTTTGCGAGGGATAGGCTGGATTCTATTTGGAATATTTTTTTCTTTAAAACCCACAACAATCACCTCACCTTAGTCGACCTGGGACACTCTATTTGCACAGCACCTGTCCACTTGTGGCAAGCTTTCTGCAAGGAATAGTACAGTTCAAACACATGTTTTATTTTTTATTTAAATCAGCTTTCTTTATTATCTTGGACAAAATGATTTATGCCTTTAGCTTGCACCATGTTGACTGTTGTAGCCCCTTTTGTCTTAGCCAGACAGTATCTAATTTGTTACCCTAGTCAGAGACTCTGCAGTTAATTTTAGCATTGCTTTTTAACATTCCTTTTTTTATTTAAATTATTAATAGTACTTGATTGCTTAAATAAGAATTTTACATGTCCTTATCAGTCATAAAGGTATTTAATTCTACCATGTATTGCTCTCAATGTGGAATAATTTGTAGATGTGGGAAAAAGGTTTTATATAAATAAAGCTTATTACATTATTACAAGCATTTGAGGCTATTTCTGGCCCTGACTCTGTGGTGTTTGTGTCTGATGGGAGGTTCCTGTGCCAGTTTCCTTAGTGATGTAGGGGTTTTGTTTGTTTCTCTTCCATGCCAGGAGAAGTGACAGCCATTCTGGCTCTTTCACTGAAACACATTCATCTGTGTGAGAACGGCGGCCTCTGGGCTCACATGAAAGGCCGTAGGGGCTGCATTACACAGGAAGACAGACTGTACATAGACTTCCATACAAACAGCCCATAGGCCAGAGGGAGCGAGGGAGAAGGAGAGAGGGCAGAGAAATAGAGAGAAAGAAAAATATAGAAATAACATCAATTACTCTATCTATCTATCTATCTACTGTATCTATTTGTGTATTTATTACACATTCATGTAGAGCCTTATTAATATGTTATTATTAAAATAGGCCTACTATTAATGCAAATACTAGTGCAGTGCACGTTTAGATACTAAAAATTACGACAAATTCCTCAAATTCTGTTTCACTTTGAATATTATTTTGTGACTACAAATTAATTAATTTACATTTGTGGATTTTTCGAAATTGTTTTTGTAAACGTAGAAAACACAGTAGGCCTATAGGCCCACAAAAATTAACGGTTATACATTAGGAGTATGGTACGGCCAACAATAAAACGTAGAGCGGTAGATTATATTTGTTTCAGTTTTATTAGTCCACAACAGACAACTTAATCATTTAATCACATCTAAATGAAATATTTTTACTGTTTTGGATAATATTAGATGACAAAATTTATCAAATTCGTTATGATTATGGGACCCAGGCCAGATTAAGCTATATAATGTAACGATTATTTGCATAATCGAATTCGATGTTATTTGTAGACTATAAGTAAAGCAACGTGCCTATAAATATATTTCCCTCATTAGGCCTACTTTGAGCATAATCCACATTTAATAGATCTCCTATACTGTAGGTTATATTTAGGTTTCAATTAATTGGCCTCTTTGACGGAAAACCTGGTATACGGGAATATAATTCAATATACTGTAACTGGGCCTTTTAGGTGATGTGTCTAGAAATCCATTTCAGTAGGCCTAAACGTAAATATTACTATCACTAAAAATTGCATATACATTATGCTTCAGTGTGAGACGTTTGGAGCGTTTTATTAGACCAAGGAATTTTTTAAAAGAGGTTACAGAAATAAACAAACTAATATGAACATTTTCCAATGCATAGTATGGTTCAAATCGTGTGCATTTTTATATGGCAACTTTGTATAAAAATAACAGACAGCGTAACAGGATCTTACAGCTTACTAACTGAAGCTTTGCAATAGATCGACTGTTATGTGTTCGTGTTATGCCACAATACTAAAAGATAATTTACAATATTGAACTAGTTAGTGGGAATAACGTGCGTGTGTGCATGTACATATAGGTTCGTCTGTGTGTGTGTGTGTGTGTGTATGCGTGTGTGTGTGTGTGTGTGTGTGTGTGAGAGAGAGAGAGAGAGAGAGAGGGGGGGGGAAGAGAGAGGGGGGGGGGCAGAGATTGCGTGTGTCTGTGTGTATGTGTGTGTGTTATTGCGATTGGCTGTTAGGCCAAGTGAATATAAATGAGCAGGGCTATTGAATAGATCATTATTAAAACACAAATCAATACAGCTCAAGACTTCCTTGAAATGAGTGACATGTCTCGTGTCGGTTATGGGTATGGACAACTTAACCCTAAACCCCCTTTTCACTCGAACACCTGTGGGCACACCAATAAACATAGCCTACCACACACATAACACGCACAAGTGGTACCACTATATTAACATTTCTATGTAAATATGAATACGGCTTACTTGTGGCCAAGAAGACCTCGTGTTTTTGAATAAAATGCACCAGTTAAACTTTGCAGGCTAATTGGCCAAGTCTAACCTAAAGGTCCAAAGTGAACTGTCCTGCATTCATATCGTTGTAGGCCCAGTGAGGACGTTTACTCATCTCCTTCAAGAACAGTATCTTCTAAAATCCCTTCCTTCTCCGCGGATCAATATCACATCAGCATGTGTCTTGGTAGAACCGGCATCGACTCGCTGCGTGGGACTGACCTTTTCCACTCCCCACAGGTCAGCTCTTCCTTGCCAGAGAGGTCACCAGCCAACTCAAGACAAACCCCACCCTTCCGCCATACACAAAAAGGGGCCATTAGGGAGTGATTTTAAGTAGGCAACATATAGGCCGCTGCATTTTATTCATAGACGTCAATATCAAATGACAACAGTGAAGTACAAGCCAAGCAGCTAAGTACATATTCACAGACACCCAGGCCCAGTGAGTAGCGTTACATTCTGTTTAACCGGACGTGCTTCACTAGTTTATGCCTAATTCATAACTCGAGCAACAATCCCCGTTGACTCATTTTTTCCCCTAGCAATGTACCGTAGGTACACAAACTGAACTACATGCACAACATTATGAGCAGGGCAGACTTTACTATCCTCCCAAAACAGAACCGACTCGTTGAAAATCCTATAGCTTCTTATTTTCTATTTACAAACACTGTAGGCTAATGCACGGGCGGCCTGTAGCCATCCGTCTCTTGCTATTGAGCGGTTAGACTTTATGCTTCCAAAAAGTCCAAACGTTCCGCCAACAAATATCCCCATGTTATTTTTCCTAAATATCTCGGACAAAATGATACACTTCTGACGCATACACAACATAGCTTTAAAAAACAACTGGAATGAGCAGAATTGCACTGACAATGACCGCTTACAAGACTAAACCATGTCAAGTTCAAGTTCACGGCTGTTGTGAGCAATGTCTTCTATTCTCAAGTGCCAAGGGTGGGGGAGGTGTTATATTTTAGAATACAGAGGCGTCTGTTTTCAAATGAACCAGGTGTAGTAGTAGGCCTATGATTACGAGTGAAGGACTTGATAAATTAGGAAAATAAGAACAATGTATTTGCCTAGCATCTATCGTGTAGGCCCAATGCCAGCATACATTTGGTTTACTCACAATTTAGCAAACGACTTGCTTTGGACTTGTTCAACTTTCAATATAATAGGCTATAATATAAACGCTTCATACTCTATTAACAATACCCTTAATAATAGGCCTACCCATATTTACGAGTGAGGAAACTGTAGACGATTAGTGTACGGTCTGTTTGCATGCACGAATAGTCTGATGGCCTGAAATAACCTTTCATATATTTGATACCAAAAACTAAATATGTAGATAATAATAGACGTGTAATAATAATAGACTTAATTTATAATTTACATAAACAGACTATTTTCAAATAACACAATGCCATAGCCTACATATAACAACATTTACTGCAAACGCGTTCTGCTCAATGAATTCAGAAAATTCAAACGGACTATTTAGCACTTGCAACACGTTTTATTATATTTGTTTGCAGTAAAATTCTTATCACAATAAGGAAGGAAACACCTCTTTAAACTTTGAACAAAAACACATAACAAAACAACTGCCCAATCTTAGCTCACAATTGTACATATTTATAGTAAAGAAACATTCTTTATAAATATTGTTTCATCTGTAGCAAGTAAATACCATAATTTAATTACAAATGGATAAATATGGCAGTTGATATTTACAAAAGGAAGGGTGTAGTTACAGAAAATGGAACGGCACAACGTTTATTTTCCTCACAATCTTCCAGATAGTATTTCACAATTCAAACTTGCAAAGCACAAAACATCACAAGTTAAGCCCAGCAAAGTAAAATATACATTCACAAGCAAAATATTGTGGTCTGATTGAGTTAAATGTTAACTTTGGCACTCTTTCCAGTTTATAGATGTTTAGTATAGTACAATCAATTTGCCTTATGATCACAATATTTAATATTATAGTACAATTTAATGTAGTATGTGCACTAAAAGTCCAGTTAGAGAAATAGCTACCAATGAAGTAACACCTATACACAAAGACTGACAAATTCTATCACAACCAATGGGAAAGAGGGCATTTAGTAATTATTTACAATATCGAATAAACATTGACTATATACATATTTTCCTCTGGTGGCATTTGCCATCTTCCCTGGTGAATTCAAATGCTTTGCAAAAAAAAATGTTTGTGTGTGCCTCTTGTGCGCACGTGTGTCCCAACATCCTGTGCCCAGTGCTGTGAAGGGATTGTGTGTCGGTTCATGTCGGTTTAGTCCTAAACATACCATTCACTGAAATTGGAGGACAGGCCACTGTGGCTGGTGGTGTTGTGTACGGCTGAGGCTGGGGACAGGTTGGTGTTGCTTTGGGTGTCGGTGGCCGGGGACACCAAGCCTGGGGGTGTGGACGATTCATAGCCAGAGCTGGCCGCGGGTGATGAGTCAGAAGCAGATGGAGAGGATTCGTGTACCTGCACAAAAATAAGTACTTGTAAGGAGCTGGAGAAATACGGCCTAGCCTACATTATGCTATAGCCTACCAATATACATAACGTACAGTGACCAGTTTACATTACTGGGGGCACTTCATTCGGAACGTTGACAAAGCCTATTCAGAAGAATAGTTAAATATGCCTATGTATGTGCATGTAAACATAACCAATACGATCAGATGAACGGAAGCCATTTATACAAAACAGTGAAAATACGCTATAGGCTTATATTTATGATAAACACAAACGGGATATTTACCTTCATGTGTTTTCGTAGAGAGCTGGGATGGGTGTAGGATTTGTCACACATCTTGCAAAGATACGGCTTGTCCGACGTGTGAACATGCATGTGTTTCTTTCGGTCACTGCTGTTTGCAAACCTTCTGTCGCAGCCCTCAAATTCGCACTGGAACGGTTTCTCTCCTGCAGAAAAAATAAAAAAAACAGTCATAAGCCTCATTTTACAGTATATTATTAGCCAAAACAGACCACGGAAAACAGTTCAATGTGCATTATGTCGGAATAGGAAAAGGCCTATGATCTTAGGTGAATTTAATTGAAACCAACGAGTTTCAATGTGTTTACACCGAGATTATTTCGAGCAGACTTTCGTTAAGTGGGCGACCATGAAATGCATCGTTTAATATTTATTCAAAGCTACAATAAATTAGTCGTATTTTGTATAGCCTAAATGACGCCTACCCTACGGATTTTGGGGGAGAGATAGGAACAGGGCCGTCCTCAGTATAGGCCCACAGAAGGCGCACCATTTGCTGAGAAACAATACAAATCTAATTAGCACCTGACCAATTCCGTGGCATCATACAACAACGAATTCCCTCTGAAAATAGTCCAAATGTGAAAGCCTGGTTAATAGTCTAGCACCCTATACTATCAAAGGATTGCATACGCGCGTAACCCTCATTGCTGTTGTCAGATAAAGCACTGTCACACGAATCTAATTATACACAAGATAATAACCAAAACAAAGCTCAATATACAAATATAGAAATACATTTAGAGTATTTCTCAACGGACAGAGTAGTTAATCGATTTAGACGGGGAGAGGCGTGATTGTACAAGCGCAGTCTCGCGTAAACATTAAACCAATTGATGGGATTTTACTACCAAGGCTGTACAGCACACGCGATGCGCTTCCAGCTCAGAGCCCTCGTGTTGCCTTTGACCCATTTTAAAGTTTACCAAGCACAAACCCTCGACAGACTGTTACTTAATTTAACGAACTGTTGCAAAACATTGCACAGTCCGAAAAATAAAGCACAAACGTGTGGTTCTTGAAGGCGCATTATCGTGACCTCAATTGCTAAAGTCTTTATTCCATGCGTGCCGTATAAATCTACTTTGACAGTGCGAATGTCTACTTTAGCATCCTAAAATAGCCTGAGATAATAAGATTGACCATCATTGATTGTCTGTCGTGACAAGGCATGCATTTTGAAAACAATAAAAATGTTATGCCTAAGTAGCCTATACTTAATGTAGCCTATTTTGTAGCATCGGAAAACGTGTAGGCCTACTGCTGTAAATACAAATAGGATAAAATAAAACCTTCACAACATTTGGCTGTAGCATTTACCTGTGTGTGTTCTTTTGTGAATCTTCAAGTTTTCTGACCGCGCAAAGACCTTCCCACAGCCAGGGAACGGGCACGGAAACGGCTTCTCCCCGGTGTGCACCCGAATGTGGTTTACCAGTTTGTATTTCGCTTTGAACGGTTTGCTCTCGCGGGCGCACTCCTCCCAGAAGCAGACGTGGTTGCTCTGCTCGGGTCCCCCGACATGCTCGACTGAGACGTGCGTGACCAGCTCGTGCATGGTGCTAAAAGTTTTGTTACAGCACTTCTTGGGGTTGCTGAGCTGCTCGGGGTCGATCCATTTGCAGATGAGCTCCTGTTTGATGCACTGCTGCCTCATGTAGCGAAAAAATGCACCGGGGTGGTGATGTGCTGCCATATTCATCCCCATGTTCATATTCATTGAGCCGTACTGGTTGTGGAGCTGGGCGGCTGAGTACGGGTCGGTCCTGGGGCTGGACACCTGGTGATACTGGTCGGAGCGCCCGAAAACTTCTCCCGGTAGTCCAAGCCGCATTTGGCTGTTGAGAACGTTGGGAGATCCGTGCGACGCATGCTGCTCGTGGATCCCGGGGAAGAGAATGTGGCCTTGACTGTCTGAATGGGAGTGATGCAGGGATCCCGCCGCGGGGCCAAAAATAGTGTGCTGGCTGCTGGCCGGAGAGGATTCTCCAAAGCCACGGCTGCGAAAGAGAAAGTCCCTGGTGGAGTTGAAAGGGGAGCTTGCATACGAAGTGACATGGGCGGCATGAGCTCCCAGGGCTGCAGCGGGGTAGCCTGGTGCTTGGGTGGTGAAGGCAGAGCTCTGTCCCGGGGAAAGATCATGGTTCAGCTTAAAAGCACCCATGTGTGCCGAGTCTACAAAGCTATTTTGTGCCAAACTCAAGTCTCTCTCCTGCATCTCGCTTGCTGAGTGATGCCTGGCAAATGAGCCTACTCCCAGTCCAGGAAACTGGTGGCCAGCATCCAGTAACATTATTACGGAGAGGGTTTACAGTTAGTATCTGCACGGGTTAAGACTACAGTGACAAAAGTAAAAAGAAAATTCAAATATTTTCTGAACGCAACGAGTCGACCTCCAAACTGGACAACACCATATCAGACGGAATTTAAAAAGGCGATCCGCTTATGAGGAAAAAAGCTTGGCTAGAATCGACGACCGAATTCAGTTGTAGTTAACTTGTGACTCAAAAATCCCAAATGTAAAAGAGAGAAGAGTTTCCTCTGGTTTTTCTCCTTCAAACTATGACAGTTGTCTGATTAAAAAGACATTCGAAAAATCGAAGAATTCTCTTACTTGTCCTTTGCATTTACAAGGAGAGAAGGTTGGTGAAGCATCTCAGAATTGTTGTTCCGATTGGTATGTTTATTTCTCTCGCTTGCCTGTGTTTATCGCGGAGGGTCCCTCTTTCTCCGTGGACTGGCACTACCTCCTCTTACGCCCCCTTTAACTGGAGCCTGTTCATTCATTCCACGCAGTCTCATTGGTCACTGCGTCTCATCAATCCCAGGTGCCCCTCCAATAGCAGGTACCGCTTTGGCGACTAATAGCGGATCGCCATTTTCCACAAATAATTACCGCCTACTTTTTAGGAGAGGATTTTTAGGGTATGGACGAAAGAAAGGGAGAGAGAGATGAGAAAACATTGATTGTTTTCGTAGGTGACGAGTCAAGGTATGTATAGTAGGTTCTAAACAATCCAAACAGGCCTGCGACTGACACTGATATTTGAAGAAAACGTTTTAGGATCCAGGGAAAGTTGGCGATAAAAAAAAGAGAAAGAATTTGCATTTTAACGTTAGGATTATTTCCTCGGTGAATGACTGGGTTGCGATTTTGGCGTTTAGAGGGTTAAACAACAAAAACGTAACAATATACAATTGAGTTGCTATTTCGCCGCTAATCTGCCCTTAAAACCATGAGCATTTATGCAAACATAAACAAATGTAAATGCGAGGTGCAAACGGCTACCATGCATAACTAAAACGTCACCTAAAATGCCACTGCGCCTCAACACTTAACCATCCGCATTTACTGTGCAAGCGGTTAAGACTACAGCAATGCATAATTAATAATAAAAAGATCTAAACATAAATAGCTCTATATGGCATATGACGTTAACGTCAAAACCTTTTCCTACACTGACTATTAATAATGAAAAACACAAAATTGCACATTGTAGCCTTTCGAAAACGTTTTACAAATTGTAATTGTAATATTATTTTAATGAAATTGTATTATATAAGCATAATACATGTTTAAAAAAATATAATAGCCTACTGTCCAAAAATTTTTATAAAGCCTATCAATAGTGTATGGAAAAGTGCTAGCCTATTTGCTCAGTATAATCTTGTAAAGGGTTCTATCAGAACTATGAGGAAGTCCAGACTATTGTCTTAACGCAATGAAGTGGGTCTTCTGCTATCTCTGTTTATCAGTAGTTTAGACCATGGCCGCAAAGTAACAGCAGTGTTCCCATGGGACTAGTGGTGGTTCTGGGTTTTCGCAATGGTTCTAAATGGGACCCACGGTTTGGTTTGAATCTGACATGTCACATGTTATATTAGACCCAAATAGCTGTTGATTACCCGAGTAACGTGCCTTAAGTTGGCATTGCTGAGCATCCATACGACATGGAAATAGCCAACACTTTTTTTTTGTAAATAGGCAATTATACGGAGGTACACTTTTTTGAGACAATTTTGTATGCTGTGTGGACAACTGACTTTCCCTATATCAGTGATTCCCCTTTTCCTGCATTCCACGAACTGCTATGTGATAGCCTACTTGTAAGCGCCTCGCGGGCCTCTCACTGTAGTGTCCTTATTGTACACACGCAGCCAATATTTCAAAAGCAAAGATTTACTGGCCAAAATCCATCCAAAGCACACACTGAACATCCGTTTAAATTGGGCTATAGACCTATACACGACAGCTGTCCGTTCAAATACTCATGGTAAGTGAAGTTTACTTACACTTAACGGCTCCCACAAGTGCTCCCGTCTCAACACACAACAAACCTCCTCTTGTCTGTCTCAGCTCTGCGATGCTCTAAGTAACAAATAATTGGAGGGCGACGCAAACGTATAAGAACTTTAGAAATGCGGTGTCTCTCGGCTCAAAGCGGGGCCGCTGGAACGTTGTGCGCCATTCTTCCAAGTCTATTTCAACCCGCACCGCAGGAAACGCACGAGCTGATCCAAGTTCAAAGTCACGTCTGCCGACCTCCATAAGAAGTTCTTTATTTCTCTGGAAAACCACAAAACCTTCCTGAGAAAGGGAGGGAAAAAAGGGCGAAAAAAAATTAAATGAAAGAAAACTCAATCGGCCAGAGGCGCATAGCTGCGGGTTTCCCTTCTGCTTAGAAGAAAGAGGATAGCTTAATGAAAATCCCCAAAGAGCAGTAGGCTATTTCAACAGGTTTTAGCAGCAGCAGAGCAGAATGAGATATAGCCTGACGATTTTAAGAATGTGTGTCATGAAATATTATTTGGGATCAGATCTGGCGCGTGACTGTTTTGGGTTAGCCAAGGTAACAATCGGAGCTTGCAGCCTAACGCTGTGTGTTCATATAGTTATAGCCAGCTTGTAAATAAAGGCAAAGCATTCCAGGCTAGTGTGGGCAATGCAGGCCAAGAGCGAAGGAAGTAGGCCGTATTTCACTTCTCAAATATATGACAATATCAATATGTTGACGCATTAGAGGGTTACTTGTGTGCTTTCCCCGACCTTGTGTTTCATGGATATTTGACCTATGACCTGTTAAGACCACATATGTTGCCCCCTTGACTCCTTTGGTAAAATAACCCTTTTTATGACAAAGCGTCTTTGTTTTAAAGAGAAAGGGGGAAGAAGTTTAAGACGTCCCCCTTCCTTCTACTGACACAACGACAGCAACAGGGAACATGAAAGCTATACGTCAAAGGAAATCAACCCGTTCAATGATTGAATGCTGCGCCTTGGAATTTTCCCTCCCGAATTTAAATAATTAATTGGAGTGCATTTTGCGAGATGAATCCCCCCCATAATTGTATCAATTCAGTGTGCTAAAGCTCACTCACACAGATAGTAGGCCTATTATAGAAAGCATAAAAATTGTAAAGTTGGCAAAAAATGTAATGTAGCATACGCAATATTCAACTTGGAATCTAGAAAAAAGTAGTAAGTTTAAATAATACAATTCATATTTGCGTTTTTTTCTTTTAGATTACACACCTACGAGATTGCAAAATTATATGGATAACATTTACAGTAGGCCTACGTGGAAAGAATGACAACCTCTATCCGGACAGAGAGACTGCCAGTCCTTATTACTCAATATAATAACTGCAAACGAGAAAAAACTCAACATTTTTATTTTGAGGAAGCAGTAATTTAAAAACATGTAATACAGATGATCGCTAAGGAACTTGTTTGATCTCAAATATGTTTTAGTCTTATAGCCTAAGGAAAATGCAAGAAAATCAATTATAAAATGAAGGCCTACCGAATTTTAAATATAACTTGGACACGAAACGTTGCGGTGCACTGAGAAGGCCTATGTCACGGCATTTGAAACATAAGTACATGCATATTTTAAAAAGTTACCAAAAGTTTGTGCTACTGGTGGGCTATAGTAATCGGTTATCGCAAATCGATTGCAAACGTTCTTTGAATTAAGACATATCAAATCAATGACAGAACACCTGCTGAGAACAGGGACCCTTCAACGGGCGTTATCTGTCACATAAAAGTGAAATAGTATGTAGCCTAGTTTAACAGTTTAGTTCTCACTTCAGTTATAGCAAGGCATATGAATTGCTTGGCCTATTACAAAAGCATGCGGCGGCAAGCTTAAAGCTGTGTTAGGGAGAGCTGGTTTTATTTTTTTATGCAACCCTTCAGTAAAACGTGTTTATTTTTTATCAAAGTATTTATAATAGTTTTTATCAGTAGGTTATGTCAACATATACTGCAAAGCATTTTTGTGCTTTATTCATTTTCTATTACGCAATGATTGAAATGTATATATATAGATTTATTATGATTATTACAGGAGGTTGAAGGGTAAAAAATTTGTGTGCCATAATAAAATGATGCTTATATATAGACTTAGCAGAATTATTGCAGAAATAAAACATAATATATTAGCAAGTGCTTTTGTTTCCTTTGTATGTTAGTTTTATACCAGGTGTAGGCTGATAACTTGGAAACATTGTAGACTACCTCAAAGCTTATACGCTATAGTGAACAAAAAACATTGTGGAAACCTTGTTTACATACTGTCTATTAAATACATATGCCATCCATTCACTCACTTTGGTATTGACTTTTTGTCATTTGTCCATATTGCAAATATCCGAAGAGCAGCTTTTTTAACATATATTTACATTTCGGTCATTTGCATGCACCGGCAATAGTAAACAGTAAGCTGCACGAACACATTTGCTGGTAACTTGTGAGTACAACTTTCTGGAGTCAACAGCGATAAAGAGAGTGAGGGGGCGGAACCCTGCTGAGCCCGTGCGCTGAACGACAGCCAATCGCTTCGTTCTCTTAACTGCCAGTCACCGAAATCCGTCCAATACCCGCAGTGCCATTTCTAAACTGTATTCCCTACTGTGTCCTCCAACTGTTGTATGTTCTGCCAATCGCTTGAGGACAGAGTGGGAAAAGGAGCAAGCAGAGTTAGAAGCAGGACAAAAGAAGTCATAGACTCTTATATAGGGTACATATATTTTAATGTTTTAGATAGCGCGTGGTGTATAAAAACAACAGCGGTGAGAGTGAATGGACTTGACAGTGTAGTTATGGAACCCCCTTTAAGCAAGAGGAATCCGGCGATAAGATTAGCGGATTTGGCAGCGACTCAACCCCTTCCTCATCAGAATATGACAGGCTTCCCGGGGCTAGGGGGGCATCACCCTCTCTCCCACCATGCCCACCTCCACCCTGGGGAGCTGGGCAACGACCCTGGAGTGGCACTCACTCCATTTGGACCAGAGCACATGGCACAGACAAATGCTCTCAAACTTAGCCCGTCTCAGCACATTCAGAGCCATCCCGAAGCCCAGACCGCGGCATCTTTCACTTCTGCTCAGACCACAGTTGGTTTCCCCGTGGCTCACCCCCACTCAGGCTACTCAAGCAGCAGGGACTTCATCCTCAGGAGAGAACTCTCAGCCTCTGCTATGCATGCACTTGGCGACCAGCATAGTTCCGCCTCCTCCCCACATCACCATGGCATGTTCATCTCCCCAACAGGTGCTTATGGGCACGCGGAAAGCGGGGCCCATCCACTTTTCACTGGACTTCACGACCAGGCGGCCCAAAGTGCCCACCACCATGCCCTCAACGGGCAGATGCGCCTGGGTATACCGGGGGACATGTACGGCAGGCCGGAGCACTTTGGGCACAGGCCGGAGCACTATGGACCCTCCTCTCTCCACAGCTACAATTCCATGAACCTCAATGTGAACATCGCTTCTGCTCCTCACGGCGCGGCGGGGGCGTTTTTGAGGTACATGCGACAGCCCATAAAACAAGAGTTGATCTGCAAATGGATCGACCAGGAGCAAACTTCCAAAAAGCCCTGCTCGAAAACTTACAGCACCATGCACGAGCTGGTCAACCATGTCACGGTGGAGCACGTCGGCGGACCCGAGCAGAGCACGCACGTCTGTTTTTGGGAGGAGTGCCCGCGCGAGGGGAAAGCGTTTAAAGCGAAGTACAAACTGATCAATCACATCAGAGTTCACACGGGAGAAAAGCCTTTCCCGTGCCCGTTCCCCGGCTGCGGAAAAGTCTTCGCACGATCGGAGAATCTGAAGATTCACAAGCGGACGCACACAGGTCAGTACACAAGAGTTGTAAACGGGCGATGCGAACACGCGTTAATACGAGTGACTCTCAGCCCGCAATTAATATATCGTTCATGTGATCTACGCACACGAGCGAATGGGTTTTGACTACTGACTGACGCATCCATAACGGACTAAAGGTTTTTAATTTTCTTTCAGAAAATGTTTTACTTTTTTTCTGTCTATAGTTTGGGCGTCCACATGTAATCGTGAGGGGACTACGGAATAGGCTATAATTTGTTGAGTGCTTACGTATTCATTGATATGTGCTCATAGAACCTCTGTGACCATATCGCCACATGCGTTGGATGAAAATAATCGATGATAATCAATCGATCAAGTGAATATTTAATAAAAACAAACAAAGGCAAGCCCCGTTCCTTTAAGGTAACGTAAAAAAAAATCAACAATAGGCTACTTCAGCGACCGTCAAAAAAAGAAACAACTCAGACGCAACCCACTCTTCAAAAATGCATTTTATGCATGTATACTGCAACCACAACAATGGCGCCAGCGCAGCTCAATTACGAGCGTTGGTCAGACTGGCATGGTGGTAAGCACGCTATGGTTTAGCGCAGATTAGTTTCTATCTGGACTACACTAAACGTCGTGGAGAACATGATGATTCTGTCCTGCCCATATTTTGTGAAATCTTTACCACTAATTTTGGCGACAACAACACGAGGATTCAGGGCCCTGAATACTCTAAGCAGAATTATTCGGAAAAGCCTACATATAAAATATATATTTTATAAAAACTAAACTATACAGGCCTATAAATGCCAGCCATTAAATTCTCCACAAACTTTTAACTGTGTTCTTTGTTTAATTGTTGTACAAAGTTGGCCTAAATATCCCAAGCGTTGCACGTGCTCAGATTTAGTCCAGATTATTGATTATCTTCTTGTTACTCTATAAAACGAGAGGTTTGGCACGCCATTGTGAATGTAGGTCTACCCGATACTATGTGCGTGTGATCTGTGCTACAGCCTACTGAGCGCAATTTCAGGACGTGGACGGCTCCTTGTGGTCATTAGAGCAATTTCTCCCACATGTAAACCAATGGCCTGGTGACATGTTTACTCAGGAACACGCTTCGTGCATGTGGGTGTGGAAAAGTGGCACCTAGGCTATAGATGTTTAGTAAACACATTGACTATGTTTACATGCAGCCATATTCCAATCAGAATATGTCAACAAACTCAGAATAATGTCAACATTACAAATTTGGCCTATGAGAGTGTATGTAAACTAGAATTACATGTAGATTCGTATATAACAACTATTTGACGTTGAGATTATTGACATATTATAATGAATAGGTGTTTATTTGTGTTTATGTAAACATAGTCATTGTAGCCCACATTAAAATAGTATGCATCTCAGTTGACCATTTATGGAGTAATTGGCCTTAATGCTAAACATGAGCTGTAGTTTGAGCTGTTGTGGAAAAGGTGATGATGCACACCTTTTCCTTGATTTAATGAATGTATGTTTTCGCTCTTTTTTTTCTTAAAGGAGAGAAGCCCTTCAAATGCGAGTTTGATGGTTGTGACAGGAAATTTGCCAACAGCAGTGACCGCAAGAAGCACTCACACGTTCACACCAGTGACAAGCCTTACTACTGCAAAGTGCGAGGCTGTGACAAGTCTTACACACACCCGAGTTCACTGCGGAAACACATGAAAGTGCACTGCAAGTCACCACCACCCCCTGCCACCAACACCCCCTACATTTCCTCCACGAACCCTCTCGGAGACCCCCTTTCGCCCAACCCTGAACCGCACAGGAACCGCTCTGCCAACCTCTCGCCTCAGGTGACTAACCTCAATGAGTGGTATGTTTGCCAGGGGAGCGGAGGGCCAAACCATCTTCACACCCCCTCCAGCGATGTGCCAACGTCAGATTCAGATGACGAGGACTCCTTCAGAAATGCAGACCCGAGGACAATGCTCTGATATCACGTCCGAAAGCATTTTCACTCTGTGAGCCCCTAATTGATCTGTTAAATGTGAGCCTGTACAGGCCGAGGTACTTGGGGAAGCCGTCCAAGTGCATATCACAGATTTTTATACATTGATGGTGATGCTACATGGTTATGCTAACCATATAATGACCTAATCATTGTTGTTGTTGTAGGCCTAATAACACAAGGAACAACTGCCTTTTATGCACCCTTCTATGTTCATTAATATGGAGAATGCATGTAGATCAAAACTTTTAGAAGGGAGTAATACATTTGAAGGTTAGAAATAAATGATCTATATTCCTTAAGAAAAAAATACAGCTTTATTATTTGAAAGGACTCTTACGTTTATGGTAACTGATATCTGAATGGAACATGTGCCGATGTGAAACATAAATTTTATTTTAAACATTGAAATACGCAGGGTTTAGCTGGCAGCATTATTTAAGACCCAACTGCAGAGCTTTGCTAAAGTGGCATTCTCCCTACAGTATCTTGTCATTTCTATCTGCTAATAAGTGGCCTACTACTAGTCACTGTCAAAATTGCAGACATGATAAGATAAACACATGTTGTCAGGTGTAAACAGTTCATGGTCAGCAACAGTGGCTGGGGTTTGACTGAGACTAACCTGGGATATGGTACAGCTATTGATCTTCCAGGACTTTAATAAAATGTCACACACAAATAGTTGAGTGTCTTAAGGGTTCTGATATGACTTTTGTGATTTGTATCATATGTTTGTTTGGATGAAATTTTGTAATATTTAAGAACTATTTAAGACTATATTTTATGCAAAAAAATACACCAGTGTAATACTCGTTAAAGAGTACAAATACGTCCCTTGAGACCCTAAATGTGTACATTGACAGGCTTTGCCCCTGAAGTATTTGTATATATGTAATTGTATTGATGCTTGTGAATGTCGTAGTTTTAATGACAAAAAAATTGTTGTTTTGTACATTGTAATTTATTTGCTGTTATCAGTGTTGTACTGGAATCACAGAGACACCAAAGAATAATATTATCAGTTTTGGTGATATGTAGTAAGGATGCTTTTTAATTGTCTTCTGTAAAAGTAAAAAAAAAAAATCCTTGAATAGGCTGTGTAATGTGAAAAGTCCCCGCATGCCCTTTTGTAATACCTGTCTTTCTCTTTGAGGTGCATGGTGCTGTCAGATACTATGGATAAAATTAATGATAATTTACTATTGTGCCGACCCTTCATTTTCAAAATCAAATTTAAATGATAAAATCCTGCTTAAACTTAATAAACAACATTGGGACATACGGTTTATAGTAAACAACTCTTATTCCATACGTCTTATTATTTTGGGCACCAGAAAATTGAAGATATTTAGAAATTAATCAATAGCCTACTTCGTTAGGTCTAACATGTTTATTTTTAGGAGTATTTTAGGAACTTGTTTTATTTGTCATTTAATATAATATGAAAAGAAATTCCTCCATCCTAACTTAGACATTCTAATTGGAAAATGAAGTCATTAGAAATAGTAGGACGTCCTTTAAAATTCATATCTTGACATTTCTATAAACTTTTTACTGATATGACACAAATAGGCCTACCAGCCCCAATAGAGGCTAGTATAAACCAATAACTGGCCTAATGGGGAGGGGGCTTATAGGCCCCTGATGGCGTTCACTCTGAAAGACGGGACCGCACAAAGCAACCGAAGCATGAATCATTCATGGGAAAAATAAAAGATAAAAGATATCTGACAATAAGCCAGACCTTGTATGGAGTGTATAAAACAAGCCCCTCTCTTATTTCCTCCATTAAAACGCACAATCTCACTTTCAAAGTGTTCCCTGTCCAGTCTATAGAATTAAAATTGACCAGCGCCGGTTGTGCACAACTTCAAAGGCCACTGCTTCTGAGCGGAAGGCTGGGCGCTTTGACAGTCTTCACGGTGCGTTAGGATTTCTATGGCAATTGGGTAGTGAGACTAGCACATTTGAATATGTCTGGTAGAAAATCACTAACTGACACTAAATGAACGATAATCAAAGCACACGATGCACCTTCACCCGCAATGTCTGACGCGTTTTCACAAATAGCCCAAGTCGACAGGCAGACGATACAGACCCACAGCTGTTCTGTGTGCGTATAAAATCAAAAAGGTAAACAAGGTTCGTGCTAATTGAAATTCCAAAGTCAAATACAAATATGTTACATTTCAAACGTCTCAATCTGCAGCTATAGTAGGCCTACACGATAAAGTCCATGATAATATACATAAAATAGGAGCATATAAAGCAAACTTCACTCAGCTAAGAGATAGCCTACTATGCAACATATACAGGCAGTAGTCTACCTGTAGTATTAGTTGCAGGCCTACGATCTATACTATGTCAATTGTGTTGCATACTAGCACTTCAATATCTTTCTTAAAAAAGTTTCCTGAAAACAATATTGTTCTCACACACACACACACGCACACGCACATTACTGACGCAGGAGAAAGAAAAAAACACAAGCAGCTTCATCTTTCCGCTCGTTTTGTGCCTGTGTGAACTTTTATAGGGGCCGAGGGCCCAAACAAGAGTTACTCTTGTAGGTTCTATTTGGAAACAATGTTACAAAATAAACACGATGAAAAATAACCAAAGAGATAGTTCCTTTGGCGTGAAAAGGGGGGACTTAATAAAAGGAGCAAAGCAGTCACCCTTCAATGAGAAACGCTTTGAAGTAGAACTTATTATCTGAGGAATACTTCTGGGTTGTCCTAACGACGCTGCTGAATGGGAAAGGAACTCCTTTGTCAGCGATTTGTTCTCCTTTAGTGGGAAGCCCGTGGAAATCACTTACACGGGCCACCTTAACATAGCCTACTGCCTGCAAATCAGTAACCGGCAGTCAGACATGCAGACGCCACTTTGGACAGGACAAAGCAAAAGTCGTTCTCTCTCATTCCGCCTTTTAAAGGGACTGAATGAAAATTTCTCAGACGACCGTAGCATCAAAACAAATGCTGTCTTGTCAGACTTTACAAGCATTATCCATCTTCTGAATACTGTTCGCACAATGCACATAAAAGTGGTTTGTGAGGTGAGCAGTTCGGTCACAAAAGTTAGTTTGTGTTAGACTCGACTATGGCTATGCGTTATTTGATCCTGAGCACCTGCGCCAAAATGATTGTAACGTCTGAATCACAAAGGGCTTGAACATGGTGTCGTTATTAAGAAAACGTTTTGTCAACATTGTTACTTTATGACTTTGTCCGGTTTTATGCCCATTTCAACAACAAAAAATACAGTTTGATATACATGAAAATGGCATCATAATTAAGACATTTAAAGAGTTCCATGAAAGTGAACACTAGCAGACAACGTTTGAAAATAATGCGTGATTACAATATAAGAAAAATACCTAAATTGAAGATGCCAATGTTGGACACAGTGAGTGAAATTAATTGTGTAAGGAACAAAATATTATTTAAAGGTCAACTATAATAATAGATTCATTATGCTTCGTCTTAGAAATTGATTCAATAATTAAGATAAATGTTCCCTTTCACCCTGCAAAGTGCACATATAGGACGTGAAGGTAATAAACGAGATGGTGAAATTTTTGATCCATATTGTTTCTGTCCCACACAGTCCAACTTTTCAGGTAAGTCGAAATGACGGCTTTTACTTGATAAAAAGTTTGAGAATTAAAAAAATATTAATACACAGATACAACACATAAGCTTGTCACCTGTAGCCTTTCCATCTCAAAAACGCTTGAGGATAATGTGCATTGGAAAAGCATGTTTGCGAAGGATAACTTTCTCAAATTCACAATATTTAACGGTATGAAAATTGTTCGTTTCTTAGTGTTCTGTACAGAAAAAGAAAAATAATATATTTTGCACATATTCATTATTCTCGGCATTTTGCCAGCATCTTCCTTGCACCCTACCTGGCTACTATCTTAAGTTTCATGAACAAGTCAGAAAACAGAATCCAGTTGAACAAGCTACTTCAACCGGAGAGCTGCAACCCTCTAAACTACCGGACTGCCACCGGAGAATAATTTATTCCATCAGAAAACAGCGGACACACATCTAATTCTACTCAACCTACAGTGAGTATACGCACGCCAGCCTGTAGGGGAAATATTCAAAACCACGTAATACGACTCCAAACTTTATAAGGGAAAAACGCAAGCCTCAGTTCGTGGATGTCGGTCACTGGGAAATGGATTTCCCTTTGTCCCGTAGACTGGAGACAGGCTGGGTGAAAGGCTGTCTATTTCGTAGGCTACTGCATGTGGGACCTCCAGTAGCCTACGCTCCTAACTCCAACTCTCGGAGCTGTAAAGATTCACCTATTAGCCCCGATGTCTTTCCGCAAGGACTGCGGGACTTTTAAACATCAACTGTCTCTCCTGGGGTTACTCAACTGACGTGCACCCGGTTTTAATAGTTTCAGAGGAATTTCATTAAATCAATTAACAGGGAACCACGTCATAATATATTTACCATATTGTATAGAGTCAAGTGTGTGTTTTTAACACTAGTTGGATTTCTTTGTGTCCTATTTCAAAATGTTCAACGAAGACTTGAAAATCTAAAGTAAGTATTTTACTTTTGTATCATGATTTCATGCACGAACCTCAAAAAGTACAGACTGAATTTAAAGAAATATAGATGCGGTGCAGTGATCTCGGAAGATGATACCTTTACTAGGCCTATCCGCATATTTCACCTCAAGACAGAGCATTTCAAATAATAGCCTACATTTCTAACTTAACTGAACTAGCATTTCTAAGGGAAATTTAATAGAAAAACCCATTAAATGAACGAATGAAATAAATGAATAAATACTTCGGATAATTACCAGCCTATTATTAATTTAAAAAAAATTATAAATATTTTGTCAGTGTAAAGATCAGAGCAGAAATCAGACTAGAATAGCAGGTGTCAATATAGGTTATAGGCCTCTCTCGCTCAATCCAGCCTATATAGTATGGACCACAAATGAACACAGTATATTTACATTAAACACTATATTAGGGCATAACTTACACTATATTTTTATGCACTGATATGTTGAAAAAAATCGTTCATGAATGTGAAAGTTTTTTCTGTCATTAAAAAAATTTAATTAATTAAAAAAAACTAATACATGTCTTAAATGAATTTATGTTAGTGGTTATCTTTGGTAAAATTGTTTACTAGTACATCGCAGGGTTTTACTCCATACTGCATATAGGGATACCATAAACATTAAAAAATAAATGTTAGTGAAAGACAAACAGAAGTTAGATTCAGAATCACATAGGGGACTTGTTTTCCATGTTGCCACCATAGAGCATGTCGGCTTTACATTCATTTACCTCTACAGAAGAGCAAAACTCATCATTCAGGTTCAGCCTGCCTCTGCCTTGGAGAACTGACATAATATCTGGCGGCTTAGTAACATCTGTGGGGGTAGAGACTTGGTGCCGGTCCAAAGCCCCATCCTAGGACTGGGAGCCACTCCAAGGCAGTAGGTGAGCAGAGCAAGGTCGTCCACGGACAACCGCATGAGGCGGGCCTTGCTACCTGGCCCTCATACAGCCCACCGGCCAGAAGGTAGAAACTAAAGTGCAGATAAGCGTAAGTACACTTCCCCCAGTAGTCTGTCAGTGAATGACAGGGCTTTCCTAAAAGCCCCTAAATGCAGGATGTAGGCTTGAACGTACTATGGGACTCTGTTGGCCAGGTGGAGGAAATGTATATTTTACCAGTTGGAAACATATGGACTTTTATGGTTGACTATTTCGTAATTTATGTTCAACCATGTATTGCTAGTGATTTAAAAAAAAAGCACTGCTGCAATATAAAATGTGCATGTTTAGTGCATGTTAATTGGCATCTGTGAAAAACTGGCATGTATTTTTCCTGAAATTCAATACATTCTGTTTATGGGCCATTATTATTGACAACATGAAATGATTTGTCACAGGCCTCAAACCATAGGTCATTCCCAACTAAACAAAAAATCAGGTCAAACATCTCCAGTGGTCCCTGTCCACTGTTTGCATCTGTACTCATCCCGGAGTGTTTATTCTCTAATGACCACTCCTTCTATTGTAGTTTAGGATTTATATCTCTACTAGATTTGCGTGGAACGGCTGTACGTCTACAACATCAGAATGTTCGCCCTGAGTTCATCCCATTTTGTTGTGGGAAAAGGTCAGCATTTAGAGATGGGGAAATCATTTCCTCGCAGCTGGAGGGACGGCGGAATAGGGCCACACTGGATAAGAGACAGGGGGGCAGCCATATGCATAGATGCTCAGGGCAGGGAAAGAGATAGCAGCCTGCCACTCAAGAGGATCTATCTACTCCATGAGAAAAGACAAGGTCGACGGCTGAGGCAGATAGTAGCTGAGAAGAAAAACCGCATGGCTCCGTTTCATAGGCGTTCGACTAACTCCACATTGTGAACCATCTATATTCATCATGGGCAAGTTGCTCAAGTTTGTTACCAAACATCTTCAGCATGCTGTGGCACCACTGCAGCTCTAATCCATTGTGATAAGGCAGGGCCCTAACGGTAACATTACAGCTTTAAGGCCCCACCGACCGCCACCATGCCAAGCCAAGAACCTCCCTCCGACTTCATGGACCTGTCTGGGTTGATCCAAACTATCACAAGCCTCACAGCCATCCTCTCCAACAGCCTTGTGACTGCTAATAACAGATATGGTACTAGATGGGACAGGAGGAATATATGTTGTCTTGATGTTTCCAAATGACCAGGGATAAGCCAGAAAGGAAATATGGCTGGATAGGCAACGAGATTGAGATATGGGGTCTCCAATGGGCCGATGGCTTCAAAGAGGGTGGTGTTGGTCTACAGAGGCCTCAGATGAGGCTTAGGCGATGAATGATTGAACAGCAAGATGGCCTATGTTATTATAGCGTCCCGTAAAGATCATTCCACGCTTCGACTCTTCACCTCTTGGTATTGTAGGAAGACGTATATTGCTCAGTCCGTGCTACTGCCATTAATAGGCATATTAATAAGCGTTGATAAACGTGATTAAAAAAAAAAAACACCTCACAAGTTTCTTGTCCGAGCTAAAGGCGGCTCGCGTATTTGCACCACCTCTTTGACTTGTTGTGAAGAAGCTGATGACAGCCATAATGTGTCTGGTTGTCCCTCAGGACATTTAGCTCTGGACCGTCCCAATCACAAGACTAATTGTATAATTAGGCCAGCTCCATTGGGGACAGCACCTTTGGCCCTTCGCTGACACTTGCCATGGTAAATGACAGTATATCTCACAAACTATCACAGCCAATCTATCTTAGTGACACTGAACCCACAGAGATGCTGGGACTGTCACGTCTTCCAGATCTAAAATTTAACAACAGAGCGCATTAAATATGATTATTGGGACTTTTCTATATCGATTCAATCACATGAATGCCATCAATGGTGTAATATCAGTACTTACACTATGGTTACACAATGAATTACCAGCTTATGTTAAATGCATGAAGCTTTTTTACATTCGGTGCAATTAGGTAGGCTTATACTTTGCATAAAATTCAGACTCATATGGTATTAAAATTGGCCCTGGTGTGAAAGTCAAGGCCACTCCCCAGCAGAAGGATGAAAATTCCTTGAATTCTCTGCTAAACTGGCAACCCACCGCTCACATAAGCATCTTCACGCACATTATTGAAGTTGTCAAAACTTGAGCGCGTTGTGAATATGAACCGGGTGCACGGGGCTGCTGCAGGCACGGCCCGGGGGAGCCGGAGAGTGAAGGTGTTCGCGCACGATTCTGACTGGCCGTGGCGAGGTTAGGATACCTCTCCATCCAGGAGGGCCCCTCAGGTGCTCTCATTACGCAGGCCCCTGTAGGACCGAGCTGCGCGAGGGGGGAGAGGAGAGATGCGACTCCTTAACCGAAAGTCTGCCTGCTCCCACCTGGCCTCTGTCTGCCTGTCACAGCTCCTATAGGGAAGAGCCCTAATATGAATTATAATAAGGACAGTAACAGGCTCGTGTTCGCGGGAGCACTGAATACATTAGTAAAAGCATGCGGGTATTAGCACATTATAATGTCCAGAAAGTAAGACAAGTGTCAGTTGCACAACCCTTTGATATGTCATATAGCCTACAGTGTTTACATAATTTAAAAAAAATAGACTACAAGCTTAATTCCTTTCCTACTTTCGTTGTTTTGTTTTTTCCTACATATTTTGTTCGTGTCCTACAGCGTTAATGATGCATATGGACAGCATGTAAAGGGAATAAAGTTACTCCAAACTTCGCCGCTGCATACTGTGAGTGAGATTCAAAGGGCAAGTGCTGCTTCATTAACCGTATCCCCATTTACTTTAGTTCCCCCCTGAGTCTCAGAGAGAGCGGATTAATGTCAATTACCTGTCATTTCTGTACACCTAGAATATGTTATAGGTCCCGGCTATAGCCTACACTAACATAACAGCCTCTCCGTAAACCAATTAAATTACAATTTATGACTTTAAAAAACGTCATCTGCAAATGACGAGAATAGAAGACTGTTTCAATTGTTAGTTTTGTGAGCACATTGCAAAAACTACTGTAGACAGGGCCATGATCTTATGCATAGGCCTAGGTAGGCTATTACATTTAAACTATAGCCCACAAATATACGGTCTATCCAACGCTGTATGTGAATAGGCAAGGAGGTTTCTTGATTAAAAAGAAACTGTGGGAGCTGGATAGTATGTTTGTCACAAATCAATGCCACTTAAATATGCCTATAATTTGTCAAAAAAACGAACGAACGAAATGAGGCTTTAAGGCTTACTGAAGTGCGACTCAATTTTACATAATCCCTTGGTTCTGTTAAAACACGTCTAAAAATTAGTTCAACTATGGTCTAATATATCTATCTATATTTTAGAAATACCTGTAAGGTAATACAAATGTTACTAATCACAAAGGTATAGCAGTCACTATTGGCTCAGGCGGAGTTGATGAGTTGGCTATAGAAAACACCCTCTTTCTCAAGCACTTCTATAATGAGGAGTTCTTTCACTTTTCACTTCTAGTTCGGCCCAGGATTAGGGAGAGCTCTTGACTCCCTTTCACACAAAACCAAGTGCGCTTGTCACCAACTTGAAGGAGAAAGAAGAAGGATAATATACGTGTCCTGCGCATGGTTTCGGGGTTATCCTGTTTAATTGGATTAGATGGTGTCATGTTGAAGAGTAAAGTCCGGAGCATGACAAACATGGCACAGGCAGCCAAGTTGCAATAGTTGAGAAGAAAAGGCTACTTTAAAAGTGTAATTGCTTGTCAATCGTAGCCTGCTGAATCCAAAGACATTTCCGGGATACATTTCCGATGTATCCCGTCTCAGACTGACTTTTATGGCTGTATGAAAAACCCATTAGCCATACGTTTCATTTTGTTCCAGCGATGGGACAAGATTCCACATGATTCTCTGCCTTCCGCTCTCAGGAGATGCTCGCCCCCGACGCCATTGTCAGTCTAAATGCGACGACCGGAAATGAGCTAACGCTGAGAATTTCGCCTTTGGAGATAGATAATAGTCAGGTTTAGGATTGTTGGTGGTTGTCGAGTGTCGCCGTCTGCGCTCACGCGGCGGCAGCAATAACAAGTTGCGCGCAGCTGAGCGTGCAGGTGCCCACGCCGTGCGCTCTCTAGGCCTCCCCCTGTTTCGCGGTTTCGGATAAGGAGAGAGAGAGAGCGAGAGCGAGAGAGACTGACCGTGTATTGGTTTATGGGAAATTATGTTTGATACCCCAAATCATTCGTTTATGGCATCGTGCACCCTTGGGAAGCAAGAGAGAAAGACAGAGAGAGGCAAAATAAGAAGAAGAATCAGTGAACCGTGCGAGTGTATCAGCGTGTAAAGGTGTAGACCCACTATTAAAATAATAATGACCACCGTTTAAAAGACTGCCATACCGTGTCGTGTAGGGTGACACAGGCCCCCAGATAAGGTCTGAGGATCACATACATGTTTTTGATTGTTGACTGGCAGAGGTGAGGAAGGGCTTGGGTTTCATCACAAATGTGACGTGTAGATGGACAATGACTTTACCCGAATCAATTGGGTGAGATTAAAATACGGATGGAAGTATATTTCTATTAGAGTTTACCGCCGTTCGGCCACTGTTCTGGTAGTTACACCTCCTAACTACTTGGTTTTTACGACGCAGGTCTAGTGTTGCTGTTTCGCACAAACTTTCTATTGGTCTGTCTTGTCAAGTGAGCCCACGTGGCGCGCAACAGCATGCGGGAACAACAAAGAACAACAAACACGCTGCTCAACCCCGCCACGCCAGGGAAGGATTTATTATTTCATAAACTTTGGAATAGATCTCCCTACATGGTAGCCTATGCTATAGGCCTGAAGTGGGTTGGCACTGGGGAATAAAAAACAACAACAACCGGATTACATTGTTTCGCTGGACCACCTTGCCAAAATCTATCCTCCCTAGGCTACACTGGAAAGGTTCATAAATAATAATAAACTAAAATTACATTTCAAACGACCTTTCAAGTCGTCAAGGCTGAATATCATTTGGCTACTCAAGTTCAATTCTGGCAACCATCGAGCGAAGCGCGACCTATAACACTCCACATAAAAACGCCAAGTTGGAACGACTGTGTCCCACTGTAACAAGTCTCATTACCACGACCCGGCCACCCTTCCCACTTTACCAGCCTCTTAGCAACTGCAGACAAAGCGCTGGGGTTTTAGTGGGTCTCTGCCTGACCGGGCAGTAGGCTTTGATCTGTCCCCGTTAAGGAGAACAGAACGGGGGTTCAGTGCAAGGCTGCTCCTCCAGTCTGTGTCCTGCAAATTTCACAGCAGCAGTCTCGCACCAACCGCAATGGGCATGTCTAAGAACAGGGGAAACGAGCCTCATAAAGCCTGAGAAAACCGAAGACCTGGACTATAGTTTGAGCCTAGTTGCATAAAGATGAAGATATGAAGGGCCCATGTCCTAAAACTCATCCTACGTTGGCTGTATGCACAGCCCAAAACATGTAGGCTGCGTCCACACCCCTGTAAGCTGTCCATCAGAGCCTTCAGTCTGCCTGTATGAATGAAGCGGACCCGCAGACAATAGAGCCCCTCAAATGAAGTTAGCAATGTTCTACATGGGCTAAACCATCCAAGAGACACTCAGAGCGAATTTCATATCATGCACAGTAGGTGAAATATGCAGGACATATGTCTGTCATGTCAGTTGGGAATATGTGTTGAAACAGACTCGCTTCGCCGTTTCAACAAATTTGGGGCTATAAAACGAATATTCCACTAATTTTTGTTTGTATTCCGAATTGCTTTGCAGACCAAGCGTAAACTGTTAACAAATATTTAAATTATTATTTTAAATAGTAAATTATGTGCCATATATATGTTCTACCTATATCTATATCGATTGTTAAAATTCGTTCGATTAAGCGAGTGGGTAGGCTATTTTAATTTAATTGAAAACTAAAATGGATGAATTTAGACTATTTATTCAACTGAAACAACTAAATATCCCATTATTTCTTTAGAGGCGCAAAATGCTGGGAATTAAAAGGCAATTTTCGAACAATAACGTGGTATCTTCAAGATATATTAGATACTGTTATTATGCACATTATCTAAGCAATGAAATTGTGTTTTCGTAGACACATTTTCACAATAGTAGTCTACTGAAATATTGAAAGGACAATAAAAAAAATAGGCTAATGTGATAGGCCTATTTGTGCTGATAGCTGATCAACTTGACAAATTTTGTTTTCAAGACAATTTTGCTAATAGCATCGCACTCTTTGATTCAAACTGTGCAATACTCCAGCAAGGAATGGATTTTACTGCTCTGGAACGATATTTTGTAGGAATTAGTTTGTCATACATTGTCATTAGCACACTATTAAAAAAATGAAGTCATTTTTGGAGCCTCCCCGGGTGGAGAATTAGGAGAATAAAACCATCCTTGCCATGAGGGCCTCATTTAGATTAATGGAAAAATATGTAAAACATTTCGTTTTAATTTTCCTCTGACAGTGTTTTGCATACACGCATTCTCTCCGCGTGCGTTGTACCTCATAATTTATGAAAGCAATCTCGACCAATACATTACGGGGCTTGGAAATAGTGCTCGTAGTCTAATTGATTCCCGTCACAATTTTGTGAGGTTATGATCGTGTTAATTGTAATTTACTCTCTCAGGGAATAGCAGCGAGATGTATTTAAATAAATCTGCTGAGCGGATTGAGAAGATTATATCATTTCCACGCATAATAGACATGTCATATAATTACGCAAAAGAGGTAAATATAGGCTATCGGCTGTGTATTTCTCCAACCTAAGGATATAACGCAATTCCTTAATATTGCCGAATATTACAATCGGAGAAACAAGGCATTTTTTTATTTCAAGCACAATCATTTTGAATAAATTTTAATGGAAGGGATGGTGTTTTTCTGTAGCTCGTATTCAAATCTACCATACATCAAAATCATAGGCTACTGTTCATTACCTGTGGAAACCCCGTCTTGTTTGATCTCTGCTCCAAACTGAACACGCACCCTAGTCTGTGCTTTGTGACACCTGTTGTTCGCCATTGAAGAAAAACTTTAGCAAGCTGGTGAGCTTTGTCCAAGGCAGCAGGAGGTGGTACCATCCCCAAGGTCACCTGTAACTGTAGGATTATATGGGACAATATCCTTTTATTTCTACTGGTGATTGGTGGACATATTATAACCTAATGGGACAACGGGTTTTAGGAAAAGCCACGCAAAATATTAACATAAGTTACATCAGTTATATAAATAACATTATCTAGAGCCTAATGATAGCACAGGACACAACTCGACTTTCAATACTGTGACAATAAAAGTAGTACAATATATTTCAGTAGTCCAAATTCATTTACATTTATAGTCCAAATCAAACGATTTATGTATTTATTCTTACCCCAGGGAGAGCCAACAGTTCAAGAAAGCAGTTTAAATTGAGGGTTCACGGGAATATGCTAAGATTTAGCCATCACACACACATTTAATGAATGAAACCCACCGTGCCATGTGGAGACATTGGTCAAATTATAGGCTACATGCTTCAAATACGATGTCTTATGTTTTTACTACAGCTTGTCATCAAAACCTCTTGTAATGAATTCATAAAGAAGAAAGAAATAAAAGTTGAAACCATTTAACTTTAAAGCCAGTTCTAGTCCATTGTGAGTCACTCCGTGCAGAACTACAAATGACATACCCAGAACCTTGTTTGTAGATTTAGCTAATGTCAGTAAAAAGAGCGCCCCTTCCACCAGGCTCGGGGTAAAATAGTAGGTGGGACTGGATGAAAAACAAACAAACAAGCTGAATGAGAAATGCTGCCAGAAAAGTTAACCAGGGGCGAGAGAGATATGTGGCCAAATGCCAAGGAGACAGTTTATTGTTGGGGCCTTTGGCTGGGCGTAAGAGAGGTTTCAATCTTTTTGTCTGGCTTGGCCTGGCACAGACCACAGTCCTGCCTCAGACACAATAGATCAGAGAGAGAGAAAGAGAGAGGGAGAAAAAGAGAGAGAGAGAGAGAAAAAGAGACTGCAAGAGAGAGAGAGAGAGAGAAAAAGAGACTGCAAGAGAGAGAGAGAGAGAGAGAGAGAAAGAGAGAGAGAGAAAAAGAGACTGCAAGAGAGAGAGAGAGAGAGAGAGGAGGGGTTGTAGATAGGATAGGGTAGGGAGGTGTAGATCCTTTCATTGCCATGGTCACCAATGGCACTATTACCATTCAACTCCCCCCCAATTATCCTCCCATCCACAGACACAGAGACAAAGCCTCAGCCCTGCTCTGCTACAGCAACATGGCCACTAATCTGTCCCCACTCTAAAATCACACCCACTTCACTGCTCCTGCAGGTCACACGTACAGGCTCTTAAAGAGATCCATTGTACCTTGATTTGAAGCCCACAGGCTTGGGCATTCATTTCCAGATGATCATGTAACATTAAAGCTACACTCCTTAATTGCGTTATAAGCTCTACCGGAATTCCACATTTCTGCCAGAGTCAAGGGTTTATATTTTGAACTGACAACGAGCGTGGGCAGCTGTAGGGGGAGGGGCAGTGAGCGCGGAGTGGCTCGCACTCACTACTCGATAGCCACCCCCCTCTACTCCTCCCCTTGCTCGGCTAAAAAAAAACAAAAAAAAAACGTATGATGCTGGCTACAACCACAAGCAGAAATACAGACACAAACCGAGGGGCATCTCTTTAAGTAGATGTACACATACTGTACCTGAAGCCAGAAGCCAGAAGCCTTTTCTTTAGCACTGGACTCTCGTGAGGGTGTGTGTGTGTGTGTGTGTGTGTGTGTGTGACGCCACACGCCTGCAGCAGCAACACAGGCCCACAGCTGACACAGAAGAGCCACATGGCTTTACTGAGAACACTGAAACAGAAACCTAAACTGTTTGTTTAAGCACATTCATGGAGGCCTTCTAGCAAACAGCACTTTGATGTTTGTGAGTCGGGGCCTGGGCAGGGGGCTGAAGCCCAGGGCAAGGCCTGGCTTTTGGGCAGGGGGGCCCCCGGTCCCCCTGGCTGAATGGATCGACAACAGTGACTGGCTTGTTGTGTTTGTTTACCCTTTTTGCCCAGCTGCCCTGGACCCTGGAGATGGGAGAGCATCCGTCTTTGACCCAGGGGAGGCGGTAGGCATGGGCACACACACTGGAGCACGGCACAATGCACACACCACATGACACACCAGCACACGCATCACACTGCCTGCCAAGAAAGTGCCCACACAAAGGAACGGTCCAAGGCACCGCTTTTCAACAGAGGTGCCACTTATCGGCTTCAGGCATGTCACCGTGGAAATTATTTGTGCTTCAACTTGCAGTAACTTGGTCAATGTAATATCACATGTATTCAATTGTAATCGTTTTAGGGAGACGAATTCATACTAACCAAAATAAGCAGAACAAGTCTGTCTTGAACTTACTTACGTTACCTGTCAACAGTTTAACAACTCTTTAGTAACAGCCAATACGCCAACTTTACCTCAGCAGCAAAAAATAAATAGAGCCAACACTGGAATAATAAATGATTACATTTAATTCAACATATACTTGACAGTAAAATATAACAACATATCAACATAGATTACAAGCAGGAAGTGAAGTGTCCACCAGGCGTGGTGGACACAGTGGCCTCTCACACAGTGTTGAAAGGGTTTCTGTGTATAAGCAGCTGTCCTCTCTCACTTGTGTACTATTGTTTCCTCTGCTCTCTCGCCCTCTCCCTCCGCTTCTATTTTCCTGGAATGGTGGCGGATAGTGTTATGAGATTCTGCGCCTGCTTCAGCAAGGGCATGTCAATCATGCTGCCACGGAAGGTAAACGCCCCCTGTAAAACACCCACAGCACAGAGAGGGGAGAGAGAGAGAGAGAGAGAGAGAAAATAGGAAAGTTCACAACGTAAATACGGAAATGTGTGTATAAAACTATATAATATATAACTCTTAATAAAAAATACTGAACTAAAATAAATTAACAGAAAAGTGACATTATGAAACATTATACGAAGTGGCCTTTTTTCCCCGAACTTGGTTTATAATTACTATTGCTAAAATAACATAACAAAGTTAAACATGTCATGTTTCTATTTACACTGTGCTCAAACTTTATGAGTTGCACAAAAGTAACAAAAGACATTATAATTCTATCAATATCCGTATTCAATAGCTGGAGAGTGAGAATTGTGAGAAACAACCAATGTCGTGTTGCTAGACAAAGGGATTGACCCAGCTATCTGCACACACACACATACACACACGCGCGCACACACACATACACACACGTGTTCACATACAGTACCAAACATCTACACACACACACACATGCGCGCTCCCTGACAGAGGGATGGCCAAGTGTCCCTCGGGCTATGCTTAGTGGAAGCGGTGCTGGCAGGGGAGAGGTGCTGGCAGGGGAGAGGTGCGGGCAGATTGTGTATTACCTCAGCGGATAGCACACAGAGCTCAGCACACAGGCTCCAGCCATGCACTAAATTAGGAACAATAACATTGTACACTTAATTGGCCCACCTCCCCTTGTCTTTTTGTGTCGCCCCGAGAGTCACACAGAGGTGTACAGTATGCGTTCTCCGGGGCTACAGAGGTGTGCACGCCGGCGCGCACTGAGGACAAGGGGGCGGGGGGCGGGGGAATTCTCCCGAGCAGAGCTGGACCCGTGTCCTCTCCCCGCGCGCCATCTGCCGATGCCGGCCACACCGCCGCGCACCAGTGTGGGGACCAACATCTAAGGAAGCCTTTATAGATGTGTAAAATATCTATGGACGCTCCCCTACCCCCCTTCCCCCACCCCTTAAATCTCGTCGTGTGTTGATTTTTATTTGTGTGCTAGTTTTTGGGAGGATTTTTCTGTGCACAGCACACTTGATATTGTTTCATGGACTACATTTCTGAGCGGATAACTGCATTTAATACACACACACACACACACACACACACACAGACTAAACTACAACCACCATCATTTATTAACCTCCAATGGTCAGTGCACATTCTGCAAAACTCAATGGTATTCTCAGAGGAGGCTATAAAGTGTTTGGCAATAGTAGCCTAGTGGACAGGATAGCTGCTGGCAGCTTTGCTGGGAGAAAGGGGGGTGGGGGGGTGGGGGGGTGGGGGGGTTAGCAACCGGTAAACGCTTGAAGTCTTTTTCTTTGGTCACAAAATATGTGTTCTCCAACGGGATGCCAAGATTTATAAATCATGTCCAAATATCCTACTACATTTCTTTACATGCTTAAATGTTAAGTTAGGTATTATTATTACTTTCAGAGCGCTGTATCTTACTGCCGCCTGCTGTGATAATCATTTCCCCTCGTGGATTAATAAAGGTTATCCCATCTGATAATTTTAGGGGGAAAAAAATCATGTAACTGGTGTGCAACAGAACCATAAACTCATTGATGTTTATGTGATTAATACAATTAATGAATTACATTTACCGTCCATGCATTGTCACAGAAAATATAGTAAAATAATGTAGTAAAATATAAAGAATTTGAATTTCTGCGGCTTTAACACTGCCTCTTTGTAAAATGTCCTTCAATAGAGTTAAATGTATATTATTATATATAAATACATACACACACACACACACACACTGTTTATACCTAATGTGTTTTCTACTGATGTTTACTGAAATCCAACGTCACCAAGTCAAATTCCTTGTGTGTGAAAACTAATATAATAAACTGTGACATTCCCATTACCTTTCCCTCTTTCTGGTGCTGGTTGAATGCTGCGATGAGCTCTGTGGCCCACTGTACCCTCTCCTGGCTGGGGGAGAACTCCTCCTGGACGGCCTTGATCTGCCCTGGGTGGATCACCTGTTTACCTGCACACACGCACACACACACACACGCACACACACACACACACACACACACATCCCACACACACACAGGTCAGCGGACATTATGCAACATTGGTTCTCAACTTGGGGGTCAGGACTCCCCGGGAGGATGTGAGTTATTTTTAGGGGTCACAAGGATTAAAATATTTATAATCTAATTCTATAAATCTATAATCTAAGAAAATTTAGTTGAGAACCACTGTACAATACAATATGCCACGATAACATTTATTACATTTATGTAGATTGATTTAGGGCTAAACCCAATATATTTTAGTACAGCTGCCATCAAGTTTGATATTGATTTAGCATAATGTACAATATAAAGTCATTACATCATTTTTTACATCGTGATTGTCCCAGAGAGACAGAAATGGACCAGCATGAGTGAGTGAGTGTGTGTGTGTGTGTGTGTGTGTGTGTGTGTGTGTGTGTGTGTGTGTGTGTGTGTGTGTGTGTGCGCGCGCGTTAA